>BSBK01012633.1:7500-72500 GCA_027943335.1 Chamaecyparis obtusa
TGGTATTCACTTCATTTTATTTACATATCATTCATTACTTCATCATTTATTTATTTTTCCTATAAATTTTGATTCAAGAGCATCTATCAATGTTAGAGAAATTATGTATCACCCAAAAATATCTATTTGAAGCTAGTTTCTATTAGATGTATTTTCTTTTTAGGATACCAATTTAGAAAAATTAGAAATTCTATCTCTCAGATTCTTACTACTAAATTTCTGGATCAGCTTGCTAATTTTAGTAAGTTTTAATTTTAAAGACAAATGGGGACAACAATTCATGGAAAAATTCAAAATGGAAAATTAATCACTTCGGAAAAAGAATCAGGTAAAAAACATTCACAGTTAAAAAGTTTATAACCTTTTAATTTTCTCAAAACCCACCAAAATCTCTTCTTAGTTAGGTTTTGGGCACTGAATGCTCTTATAGGACCTATAAAATGGGGGACCTAGAAGTTGGTAGGGAGAAGTCCAGAACTCAACTTGTCCTTGGAAAACTTACTTGTCCCTGGACTTTCTACTCAAAATTGTAGGGTTCATCTATCACTGTGCTTAGAAGGTACCTTTGTGTTTGCAACTGAATTTGGATCATCTAGACCTGCAGACAAGAAAAATGGTGTACATGTGTGTAGTATACAAGGTTTTTCCTTCATCAACCCTTAATTTTGGTGATTCCCACTTCCATGAATAGCCATTAGGATAAATAAATTATGAAGTGCAAGCATAAATCAAGAATATGTATAAATTGCTAATGAGATAAAATACATAAGGAAATGCCTAGATCTAACCATATATGTGATAGAGTGAAACACTAACATGTAAATTAAATCAATTTATAATTTAATGCATGCAAATAGTTATATATCTTAAATGTAAACATGTAAATATGAAGCATCAATGCATAGATTTGAAAATTACAAGGAGATCATTCCCAACCCTAGATGGAAATAGTACTCCTATCCATCCTTGTGATCTATTAGAGACTCAATGATGATGTTGATAATGATGTATTTGAAGTCTTGAATTATTGAAAGAAAATATAGATGCTTGATGTAGATGGATGCAGCCTTCAATAGAAAAACCTCACTTCATAAGAAGTCATCAAATTGGGGCTTCCACCTTGTAATTTCTTGTTGGCATAAAATTAAGGATTTTATCTTGCAATTGATTTCATGTTACCAAAATGAGGTGTGAGGGTTTCTTTTACAGTGAAAATTGGAAGATAGAATTAAGCAGCATAATTGTAAATCTAGGAACCCCATAAATGCCTTGTCATGGACCTTGGCCTCAAATCTAGGCTTAAAATCCAAGAGAAAAGTTAACTTTTTCACTTACCTTGAGGGACAAGTTGACTTGTCTAATTTTTTATCATCAACAAATTGACATGTCGACTTTTCCTACCTAGAATAGGTTGAAATTTTATTGGTGTGTCATATTCAATCCATAGATGCAACATCCAAACCAAAAATTGATGATGATTGATAAGTAGGAGATATTTTCTGCAACAAGTCAAATTGTGATATTGCTATAAGGATTCAATTGTGTAGTTTTTTGAGTCAAACTCATTGACCCATGTTTCAGGAGTAGTGGCTCACATGAAACCATCTCTCATGAGAATTAATGGAACACTTAGCACTCATTGGATCTAGGTGATGCTCACAAAGGTGAAGCATCAGGACTTCTCAAGAGATCACCCATCCAATACTACTACAGCTTGAGTGCGCTTAACTATGGAGTTTCCTCCATGGGTAAACCCACTCTTCTTGCAACCCCATTTGAAAAACCTTCACCAAGTGTTGTGCCTTATGAACCATTCATTAGAAATCCCCTTAAGCTCATCAATTGATAAATAGGAGATATTTTCCGCAACAAGTCAAATTGTGATATTGCTATATGGATTCAACTGTGTAGTTTTTTGAGTCAAACTCATTGACCCATTTTTCATGAGTAGTGGTTCACATGAACCCATCTCTCATGAGAATGAATGGAACACTTAGCACTCATTGGATCTAGGTGATGTTCATAGAGGTGAAACACTGGGACTTCCCGGGAGGTCACCCATCCCAGTACTACTCTAGCTTGAGCGCGCTTAACTATGGAGTTTCCTCCATGGTTAAACCCACTCTGCTTGCAACCCCATTTGCAAAACCTTCACCAATTATTGTGCCTTATGAACCATTCATTAGAAAGCCCCTTAAGCTCATCAATTGATAAGTAGGAGATATTTTCCGCAACAAGTCAAATTGTGATATTGCTATCAAGATTCAACTTTGTAGTTTTTTGAGTCAAACTCATTGACCCATGTTTCATGAGTAGTGGTTCACATGAACCCATCTCTCATGAGAATGAATGGAACAATTAGCACTCATTGGATCTAGGTGATGCTCATGGAGGTGAAGCACCGGGACTTCCCAGGAGGTCACCCATCTCAGTACTACTCCAACTCGAGCGTGCTTAACTACGAAGTTTCCTCCATGGTTAAACTTACTCTGCTTGCAACCCCATTTGCAAAACCTTCACCAACAGTTGTGCCTTATGAACCATTCATTAGAAAGCCCCTTAAGCCCATCAATTGATAAGTAGGGATATTTTCCGCAACAAGTCAAATTGTTATATTGCTATCAGGATTCAACTGTGTAGTTTTTTGAGTCAAACTCATTAACCCATCTTTCATGAGTAGCGGTTCACATGAACCCATCTCTCATGAGAATGAATGGAACACTTAGCACTCATTGGATCTAGGTGATTCTCATAGAGGTGAAGCACTGGGACTTCCTGAGAGGTCAGCCATCCTAGTACTACTCTAGCTTGAGCGCGCTTAACTACGGAGTTTCCTCCCTGGTTAAACCCACTCTACTCGCAATCCCATTTGCAAAACCTTCACCAAGTGTTGTGCCTTATGAGCCATTCACTAGAAAGCCCCTTAAGCTCATCAATTGATAAGTAGGAGATATTTTTTGCAACAAGTCAAATTGTGATATTGCTATCAGGATTCAACTATGTAGTTTTTTGAGTCAAACTCATTGACCCATGTTTCATGAGTAGTGGTTACAATGAACCCATCTCTCATGAGAATGAATGGAACACTTAACACTCATTGGATCTAGGTGATGCTCATAGAGGTGAAGCACCTGGACTTCTCAGGAGGTCATCCATCCCAGTACTACTCCAGCTCGAGCGCGCTTAACTACGAAGTTTCCTCCATGGTTAAACCCACTCTTCTTGCAACCCCATTTGAAAAATCTTCACCAAGTGTTGTGCCTTATGAACCATTCATTAGAAAGCCCCTTAATCTCATCAATTGATAAGTAGGAAATATTTTCCTCAACAAGTCAAATTGTGCTATTGCTATCAGGATTCAACTGTGTAGTTTTTTTAGTCAAACTCATTGACCCATGTTTCATGAGCAGTGGTTCACATGAACCCATCTCTCATGAGAATGAATGGAACACTTAGCACTCATTCGATCTAGGTGATGCTCACAGAGGTGAAGCACCGGGACTTCTTGGGAGGTCACCCATCCCAGTACTACTCCAGCTCGCGTGCTTAACTACAGAGTTTCCTCCATGGTTAAACTCAAACTTCTTGCAATCCCATTTTCAAAACCTTCACCAAGTGTTGTACCTTATGAACCATTCATTAGAAAACCCCTTAAGCTCATCAACTGATAAGTAGGAGATCTTTTTCGCTACAAGTCAAATTGTGATATTGCTATATGGATTCAATTGTGTAGTTTTTTAAGTCAAACTCATTGACCCATGTTTCATGAGTAGTGGTTCACACGAACCCATCTCTCATGAGAATGAATGGAACACTTAGCACTCATTGGATCTAGGTGATGCTCATAGAGGTGAAGCACCGGGACTTCCCGGGAGGTCACCCATCCCAGTACTACTCCAGCTCGAGTGCGCTTAACTATGGAGTTTCCTCCATGGTTAAACCCACTTTTCTTGCAACCCCATTTGCAAAACCTTCACCAAGTGTTGTGCCTTATGAACCATTCATTAGAAAGCCCCTTAAGCTCATCAATTGATAAGTAGGAGATATTTTCTGCAACATGTCAAATTGTGATATTGCTATCAGGATTTAACTGTGTAGTTTTTTGAGTCAAACTCATTGATCCATGTTTCATGAGTAGTGGTTCACATGAACCCATCTCTCATAAGAATGAATGGAACACTTAACACTCATTGGATCTAGGTGATGCTCACAGAGGTGAAGTACCGAGACTTCCCGGGAGGTCACCAATTCTAGTACTACTCCAGCTCGAGCGTGCTTAACTACGGAGTTCCTCCATGGTTAAACCCACTCTGCTTGCAACCCCATTTGAAAAACCTTCACCAAGTGTTGTGCCTTATGAACCATTCATTAGAAATCCCCTTAAGTTCATCAATTGATAAGTAGGAGATATTTTCCGCAACAAGTCAAATTGTGATATTGCTATCAGGATTCAACTATGTAGTTTTTTGAGTCAAACTCATTGACCCATGCTTCAGGAGTAGTGGTTCACACGAACCCATCTTTGATAAGAATGAATGGAACACTTAGCACTCATTGGATCTAGGTGATGCTCACAGAGGTGAAGCACTGGGACTTCCCGGGAGGTCACCCATCCTAGTAGTACTCCAGCTTGAGCGCGCTTAACTACAAAGTTTCCTCCATGGTTAAACCCACTCTTCTTGCAACCCTATTTGCAAACCCTTCACCAAGTGTTGTGCCTTATGAACCATTCATTATAAAGCCCCTTAAGCTCATCAATTGGTAAGTAGGAGATATGTTTTGCAACAAGTCAAATTGTTATATTGCTATTAGGATTCAACTGTGTAGTTTTTTGAGTCAAACTCATTGACCCATTTTTCATGAGAAGTGGTTCACACGAACCCATCTCTCATGAGAATGAATGGAACACTTAGAACTCATTAGATCTAGGTGATGCTCACAGAGGTGAAGCACTGGAACTTCCTGGGAGGTCACCCATCCCAGTACTACTCTAGCTCAAGCGCGCTTAACTATAGAGTTTCCTCCATGGTTAAACCCACTCTGCTTGAGCCCACAAAAGGAGAAATAGGGCCTCTAGGATATGAGATGAATTCTTTGATTGGAAGGAAAATAAAGGAGAACACCTATAAATAAGGTCCTAACTTGATTTTATACAAGTTTGTAGAGATTACAGGTCTCATATTTGAGTTAGGTATGCATTAAATGCAATTATGAAGTCCTAGAATGTAATCTATATTGTAAATACAATAAGGAACGTGCTAAAAAATTATCAGATCATAAATCACATAGGTTCTTACAATTTAGGATCATACATTTAGCTCCCACTTTAGTGGTATATGACACTACATGCATATACAATCTAAAGTATTTAAAATTAGTAAATGAAAAAGGATATATCAAAGCCTATTGTGCATAGATCCTAAAAGAACCTATTAGGAACCACAACCTTCTACACCACATGTCAATGAAAAACAAAAATCACCAAGGTCTTACTAAATAAATGATGAAATTCACAAGTAGCTTTATGTCCAAAATTTCAGCTTCCTATTAGGAAGGTGTAATAGGGAATCATGTATACTACAACAAATTGTAAATGCATATTGTTGAGAAATACTTATCAAAACAATTGAAGGTAAAATTGTAACATTCCAAAAATAACTTGGATAATTAGGAAACTGAATCAAGATTCTAGCACCTCAAATAGTGTGGAAATTAGAGCTTCCAAGCTCAAGTTATGATCAATTAAGTGAAGGGTAGATATGAAATAAGTGAAGTATTAGTTAAATTATTAATATGAAAAATAAAAAATAAAAAAACCTAAAAGTGACTTTAATTTATAGTGTTACCTTTTTTAAAGCTCAATTTTATCATTATCTTTGTTTTCTCTTATGGAGAAGGATGAAAATGTCGATAAAGAAGGAACTGCAACGGATTACGATCGAGGTTTTGAGATATCTTGTGGAAGTTGAGACACCATTGGATGAGGTATTCCTTGAAACACATGCTTGAATCTCCTTCTAGAATTTTGACTTTCTATAGTAGACATAGAATACATTTTAGATCATATTTTAGACTATCCAAACTTGAAAACCCAAAAATTTGAATTGTACCCAAAAATTCAACATGTTCCAAGGAAGTCAACCTGTACCTAGAAAGTCAACTTGTACCTAGAAAGTCAACTTGTTCCTAAAAATTTAGCTTGTTCCTAGAGTCCAAGTATTTCATTTTTTTTATTTAGGTTGACTGATACATATGATTCATGTTCTGATAATGTTCTACAATTGATCTTTGATTGTAGGACCTTTCAAATATGCAAGAGCATGTTGGAGTGAAGGTTGTGATATACTTATATACGCATAGTATGATAAACTAAGCCTCGAGGATGTGAATTTGTTGAGAGACGTTGGATTGTATTAGGTGTACCTCCTTCCTTAGATGACATATCATCATTTTGTTCGTGTTTGAAAACTCTTATGCTCTAACAGGCTACCAATATACCCTCAGAGGATTTTAGTAATGGTTAGCTCCAAAATTGCTATGAGGTCTTAGGGTAATTGGACCAACTATAGGGACAAGACTGCCCTCTTCTACTTCTGGCTCTGCAAAACCAAGGCGGGTATACCTAATCCAGACAGAAATCAAACTCACTACACACCCTATACTTCTAGATTTAAATAGCAGATCATAGTAAAGGATTGCTAAATGCTAACTAGGCATTCATTGAATCAACTCTACTATGCAAGATAAAATGGTCTTGTGAAGGGCAAAGACTTGAAATGGTATTGATATAAAGATGCAGGAAAATAGCCAAAACCCATCAAACAATGAACTCAACTAAATGTACTAATCCTTGATCAATGCCATTATCTATTGGGAAAATCATCAAATGCAAATATAGAAGCATGAACCAACTACTGTCGAAGATTCAAAGCCATAAATACAACTATCCCAGCCCACCCACTGCTTATAAGATCCTTTTGTAGACAACCAAAATGAATCTACGCCCTATCTGAAGTATATTTCACTTGATCCTAGATCAAGAACTAAAGACTAGAACATATATAGAGGCAACCCAATGCAATGGATCAAAAAATCCAAAACTCACAAGACTGACACCAAGGAGAGACATGAAAGCATGGGAGTAATTGTATTAAGTTTGATGAATCATGTACATGTCTATACCAGAAATGAGACAACCATTTCAATAATCTGCAAAAGATGTCCAGAAACTCCTATTCAACCTCCTACAATGGGACAAAATTCACTACTTCCCACAGGAACCAAACAGAGTGGAACCCTGAACCAGTCAAAATTTTGACATTTTATACCACTGGTTACCTTGGAATCCTAAACCAATAGGATGCAACAAGCAACGGGTAACCAAGGTTAAGAATTCAACCACCCCACCAAACCACTCAAAATTACATCATAAATTACTGCAAGGGGCAGGAAACCAAGCAACCTGGAGACAGAAATCTCAAACAGATTCTGCAATTATGAGCACATTGAGATTAGGACAGCAATCCAGGAACTGCCATGAAACTAGTACAAATGGCCACTTGCAAACACACCTCGAGAAAAGATTGCAATCACCCCTCATGGTACAAATCCCTCTACAAACAATCGCCAAGCACTCAGGACCACACTACAAATCGCTTCTCACCAAACAGGGTCTAATCTGGCATTCAATTCCATAAAAATATGGTACCCTCTGTCGCTAAAAATTCACAGACATTCAAATTTGAAACTGCAATGGTTATTATGCATTTGGCAGGATCTATGCTCCTTAACATTTTACTCTTAGCCGCACAACTGCGCTGTCATCAATTCTCACTGCTACAGGGAACGAGCCTCAATTCATGTTTGGTCACATGATCGCATGGCTGAAAGATAGCCCTTGTGATCATGCGACAACAGCTTCCTAACCGTGCAAAGCTGACCACAAAACTTCCTGAGAAATCCTCGGCTCCACCACCATCCAATCAAACATCAACACCTCAGCACCCGAAAGATGCCCCACCAGACTTAGTGAATTGGTGACAAAGGACCTTTGCCAATTCGCTAAACATTTCATGCCTTCACTAAACACTTAGCGACTTCCCGACTGCCGCTCATGCAATCGCCAAACAAACTAGCAAATCCTCCAATCTTTCCATGAATGCGCGACCACATTAAAATTGTTGGCACCGCTAACCTCTTTTTGTTCAGGCCGCCAAAACCAAGACCCCACCTGGGCCCACCTGATGCCACATGTCACACCACCACTCACCGCAACTGCCAAGAAATCCAAACATGGGCCCGTGTTCCAAATCCACCACCCTACCAGCACGGACTAACCGGAGACCGCCACGCACTCACCCACCACCGAGCCCAGCAAATAGATAGATGGGCCCCAAGGACACGTGGTGCCCTGTTATATGATCGCATAGCCTGAAAGTGGGCTATGCGAGGATGCAACAGCCTGCTAACATTAACCACCATCGGACAACACCACTACAAGAAAATTGTCACCGCAACCACCATGGACACATGGTGCTTGGTCGCATGATTGCATAGCTGAGAGAAAGCCTATGTGATCACGCGACAGCCAATCCAAAGCCACCACATCACCACCTCGGGACCACAAAACACCGCCACCGCACAACTCCGCAACCGTGAACAAGGACACGTGTCGGCCAGTCGCATGATTGCATAGCCAAAGAATGGACTATGTGATCATGCGACAGCCAACCAAAGGCTACCACATCACCACATCTGCCAGCGGGCCCAAAGTGAACAAACCTTTAGCACCAAATCAGATGGTGGGTGCATGATCGCATGGTCATGGAATATTCCGTGTGATCATACGCCGACTATAGATCTTCAATCTCTGGCCCCACAACGTCGCACCTGCACTGTTAGAAAAGTAAACTACCAAGCAGCCGCACAGGACTGGGACCCACATGGCCACGTGGCAAGCAGTCGCATGATCGCATGTCAGAAAGATCTGACATGCAGCCATGCGACAGCCAATAGGGAAGAAGCTGGACCTACCACACGATCGGACTTGTGCAGCTAAGACACTGATGAACAAGGAGAGCCGGCAGAAAAGAAATAATGTAGGGTCAAAAACAACGTAGGTTTTCGGTGAGAGATCGAAAACACACAGACCTTTCAACATCACACAAAGGTAAACTAGGAAGCTAAAAATATCACAGGTTTTTATGCAGGCCAAAGAGGTAAAAAACAACGTGGATTTTTTAAAATACTGTGGGTTTTCGACACTGCAGTAAATTTTAAAGTTTGCTTCCCGTGGACCTTGAAACTCAAAAATCTTTCTGGGTTTTGCACATTAAGAGATGCAGACTGGACCAGAGCTTGGTGACAACACAAGGAACACAGGGCAGGGCACAAACCAAGAAAACTTTCAAGGCAATAGGCCATTTTAAAGGATTTTTTGCATGACATAAAAATGGCCTAACAGTGGCTCTAGTTGGGGACGATGGGTAACTTGTGCCCATGCGAGAATTTAGGATCATTGGGAGAGCAGACCACCAACTGGGCAAAACAAGGAACCCAATAACAGGGAACCGAACAAGGAAAGGAAACACACAACAGAAAAGGGAAAGACTATTTACAGAGTATACATTTTTTACAAAAACCTGCAGCAACAAACAGAGTTAATTCCTGCCTCTATCAAAAATCTGATTTTCATTTCATCCTCCATGAGGCACATCAACATTTTGTTTTCATTTGTCACCATAGGGCTGTCAACATATTCAACTAGTAAATCAGGAAGAACAAAGAAGCTTTCTTCACAGTGCATGTAAAAACTTTTGGCACTCTCTTCTCCTTGCTCACTATGAAGAAACAAATCAGTATACCCATGAACAGAACCATCAGAAAAGAACCTACTCTTCTTCATTGATTCATGTATGCCATCAATTTGAAACACAAAGCACTCATATTCTACCTACTGAAAAGCCTCATCTAGACCTTATCTTTTCATTTCCCCAAGTGCAACCGGCTGGACCTCAAATGAAAAGTCAAATTGATACCCATAGTTGGAAAATGGGCATCCTGATCCAACTAGATCTGAGACCTCCACATGTTGTTCAAACAGGGGATTGATTATTCCATGCAATGCACCATGCTGAACATCATGACATAAAATGGGCTGATAATCAAATTCTTCATCATATAAAGCATTAGAAAACACTTTAAAATCAACACCCATCTCAACCTCATGGAAACCTACAGCACATGAAGAAAAATCAGAACCATATGAAGACTCACTGATATCACATTCAAACACCATTTCCTTGTCTTCATACTCCTCACTAAAGGAGTGTTCACTTCCATTACTACTCTCCTCCTCCCATGCCTCATCTGATTCACATGAGGACACATCAGCATCACTGCCTTCATCATCCTCACCTGAATAGCCACTACAATCATATTCAGACATTTCTAAATAAATGGAGGATCCTGTACACCTTGACCCTGATTCCTACTCACTGTCACAATCTGAATACTCCTTTGACAGAGATTCATCAGAACAAGTACCCTCAGCACTAGAGATGGATTGCTCTGGAATACAACTTTCATTCCCCTTTTGCTGATGGTCCCTTTGCAACCTTTTCCATTCATCATCATTAGAAAACTCCTCTAAAAACATCCACTTGAACTTAGCCAAAGAAGAAATGCATTTTGGGGGCAAATTTAGATACCAATTAGATGCCACTCCCTTGAGGGATCTCCCAAAAAACATCATGCTCACATCCTCATCCAAAATCTAATATTCTAAAATGAATCTATAGAATGCTAGGACATGTCTGACTGCTGAATCATGCTTACAATCAAAGGTAGGAATCAAACCCAAAAGCTCACTAGGAAAAGAGTGAGGGGACTTTGGAAGAGCATAGCTCGGAGGCCTATCCAACCTGAGAAAACCCAACAACCTAGACTGACTTTTACCCTGATTTTCCATTTGATTTAATGCAAGATGAGAGCCACTCATCTTATCTCAGTCTTCCCTTTATACTAGCACTAAATATGTCATAGGGAAACATTGTAATCATAAATACCTAGAATTTGTAGCAGAAAGCTTTGCTGACTGGAAGGGAGGGTAGATTTTGAGCTCACCATGAAACTCCATTAGATTTTGCAATGTAGAGCTGCTCCCAATCAACACAAAACTCCAAGTAACTCACTATTTATTAGAAGGAAAATTGATCAAACAGAGACAAATCAGAGCTGCCACTCATGACTAGGTGAGAAAATTTTGCAAATGCTAATTTTGTATCTGACTCTTTCTAGACTCTCCCCAGTAGAGTCACCATCTTGTTGGTGTTCGAAAACTCTTATGCTCTAACAGGCTACCAATATACCCTCAGAGGATTTTAGGAATGGTTAGCTCCAAAATTGCTATGAGGTCTTAGGGTAATTGGACCAACTATAGGGACAAGACTGCCCTCTTCTGCTTCAAGCTTTGCAAAACCAAGGTGGGTATACCTAATCCAGACAGAAATCAAACTCACTACACAACCTATACTTCTGGATTTAAATAGCAGATCATAGTAAAGGATTGCTAAATGCTAACTAGGCATTCATTGAATCAACTCTACTATGCAAGATAAAATGGTCTTGTGAAGGGCAAAGACTTGAAATGGTATTGATATAAAGATGCAGGAAAATAGCCAAAACCCATCAAACAATGAACTCAATTGAATGTACTAATCCTTGATCAGTGCCATTATCCATTGGGCAAATCATCAAATGCAAATGTAGAAGCATGAACCAACTATTGTCAAAGATTCAAAGCCATAAATACAACTATCCCAGCCCACCCACTGCGTATAAGATCCTTCTGTAGATAACCAAAATGAATCTATGCCCTATCTGAAGTATATTTCACTTGATCCTAGATCAAGAACTAAAGACTAGAACATATATAG
Source organism: Chamaecyparis obtusa (assembly GCA_027943335.1). NCBI lineage: Eukaryota > Viridiplantae > Streptophyta > Pinopsida > Cupressales > Cupressaceae > Chamaecyparis > Chamaecyparis obtusa. The sequence goes on from BSBK01012633.1 coordinate 19,437, forward strand.
AGGCAACCCAATGCAATGGATCAGAAAATCCAAAACTCACAAGACTGACACCAAGGAGAGACATGAAAGCATGGGAGTAATTGTATTAAGTTTGATGAATCATGTACATGTCTATACTAGAAATGAAACAACCACTTCAATAATCTGCAAAAGATGTCCAAAAACTCCTATTCAGCCTCCTACAATGTGACAAAATTCACTACTTCCCATAGGAACCAAATGGAGTGGAACCCTGAACCAGTCAAAATTTTGACATTTTATACCATTGGTTACCTTGGAATCCTAAACCAATAGGATGCAACAAGCAATGGGTAACCAGGGTTAAGAATTCAACCACTCCACCAAACCAATCAAAATTACATCACAAATTATTGCAAGGGGTAGGAAACCAAGCAACCTAGAGAAAGAAATCTCAAACAGATTCTGCAATTATGAGCACATTGAGATTAGGATAGAAAACTAGGAACTGCCATGAAACCAGTACAAACAGCCACCTACAAACACACCTCGAGCAAAGATTGCAATCACCCCTCATGGTACAAATCCCTCTGCAAACAATCACCAAGCACTCAGGACCACACTGCAAATCACTTCTCACCAAACAGGGTCTAATCTGGCATTCAATTCCATAAAAATATGGTACCCTCTGTCACTGGAAATTCACAGACATTCAAATTTGAAACTGCAATGGTTACTATGCATTTGGCGGGATCTATGTTCCTTAACATTTTACTCTTAGCCACGCAACTGCGCTGTCATCAATTCTCACCGCCACAGGGAACGAGCCTCAATTCATGTTTGGTCACATGATCGCATGGTTGAAAGATAGCCCTTGCGATCATGCGACGGTAGCTTCCTAACCATGCAAAGCTAACCACAAACCTTCCTGAGAAATCCTTGACTCCACCACCAGCCAATAAAACATCAACACCTCAGCACCCGAAAGATGCCCCACCAGACTTAGAAAATTGGCGACAAAGGACCTTCACCAATTCACTAAACATTTCATGCCTTCGCTAAACACTTAGCAACTTCTTGACTGCCACTCGTGCAATCGCCAGACAAACTAGCGAATCCTCCAATCTTTCCACGAATGCGTGACCACATTAAAATTGTTGGCACCGCTAACTTCTTTTTGTCCAGGCCACCAAAACCAAGACCCCACCTAGGCCCGCCCGATGCCACATGTCACACCACCACTCGCTACAACCACCGAGAAATCCAAACCTGGGCCTGTGTTCCAAATCCACCACCCTGCTGGCACGGACCAACCAGAGACTACCACGTGCTCACCCGCCATCGAGCCCACCAAATAGCTAGATGGGCCCCAGGGACATGTGGTGCCTTGTCATATGATCACGTATCCCAGAAGTGGGCTATGCAAGCATGTGACAGCCCGCTAACATTAACCACCATCGGACAACACCACCACAAGAAAACTGTCACCGCAACCACCATGGACATGTGGTGCCTGGTCGCATGATCGCATAGCCAAGAGAAAGGCTATGCGATCATGCAACAACCAATCCAAAGCTACCACATCATTGCCTTGGGACCACGGAACACCACCATCGCACAACTCTGCAACTACAAACAAGGACACATGTCGACCGGTCACATGATCGCATAGCCAAAGAATGGGATATGTGATCATGTGATAGCCAACCAAAGGCTGCCACATCAACACATCTGCCAGCAGGCCCAAAGCGAACAAACCATCGGCACCAAATCAGACGGTGGCTGCATGATCACATGTTCATGGAATATTCTATGTGATCATATGCCGACCATAGATCTTCGATCTCTAGCCCCACAACGTCGCACCTGCACTGTTAGAAAAGTAAACCGCCAAGCAGCCGCACAGGACTGGGACCCACATGGCCACATGGAAAGTGGTCACATGATCGCATGTTAGAAAGATCTGACATGCGGCCATGTGATAGCCAATAGGGAAGAAGCTGTACGTACCACACGGTTGGACTTGCGTAGCTAAGACACTGATGAACAAGGAGAGCCGACAGAAAAATAATAATGTAGGGTCGAAAACAACATAGGTTTTCAGTGAGAGATCGAAAACACATAGACCTTTCAACATCACACAAAGGTAAACCAGGAAGTCAAAAATATTATGGGTTTTTATGTAGGCCAAAGAGGTCGAAAACAACATGGATTTTTGAAAATACTGTGGGTTTTCGACACTGCGGTAAATTTTAAAGTTTGCTTCTCGTGGACCTTGAAACTCAAAAATCTTTCTGGGTTTTGCACATTAAGAGATGCAGACTAGACCAAAGCTTGGTGACAACATAAGGAACACAGGGTAGGGCACAAACCAAGAAAAATTGCAAGGCAATAGGCCCTTTTAAAGGATTTTTCGCATGACATAAAAATGGCCTAACACATTTCATGATGATGGCACTCATGGAGGGATAGGTTGATGATACCTCCACATTCCAAATACCTACCAAAAATATTAAAGTCACCCTTGAGGATGTATATTGCATCCTATAGTTTCCTTTCCAAGGGAGGAGAGTGATAAGTACATATAATCATAGTCAAAGGAAGAGAAAGAGAGAAATAAGACATATTATCTTGGTCATTCTCCACTTTATGTGTGTAGTGATCACATATCCCTAGAGGCACTTCTATAGACATCTAAGGATTCTCCCTTGAGTTAGAGGTATTGGTGGGTACTATTGCCATTGTAGTCACTCCAAATTGCATAGTGACTATATTTCTTGCAAATTTAGCACACATGGTTTGACACAAGGAGAGACATCATGTTTTATATTCATAGGGAAGAAGTATACTTTCCCACTTGTATTATGAGCTAGGGAAGTATGTTTGATATCACTAATGGATCTATCTTGTCTACTCTATTACAAGTATGGATGTTCAAGCATATCACATGCACATGATGAGTAGGGTTCCCAATTGATGTTTATGACATATATCCATGTGTAGATGGTTATCAATTAAAAAGATATTGGTAGTGGGGTGATTTTCTATACTAGATAGTTACCATCAATCAGTTGCAGACAACTGATATCATATGGAGACTAAACAAACTCATGCCATCTTGGACAAAAATAGGCCATTAGATGATATGAATGCAAAGAGAGAGATTACTGAAGGGAATCCACAACTATATTGTAAGGCTTTTCTATTACAATAGGGTGATTATATAGTTTGGCTTTCCATAGGGTGGTCCTCAACTAGTGTCGATCTATTCCCATGAGAAAAGGTTTATATAGAGGCATAGAGCCATACCAATACCCACATCTAATGATATAGAGCTTGTAATGCCCCGCTAGGGAGCCCAAGAGAGATTAACCTAAACATGCAACTAAGTTTACAAAATAATTTTTTTTCTTAAGTGTTAACAAACAAAAGCATTGTAATGTTTTACAATGCAGAAGCAATACAAAATAATATACGACTCACATAGATTACAAATCTCAAGGGTTCCTTGACATATATTACGTAAGCATTAAAAAGTTAATTTAGATTAGATATAATTACAAATCTCATGTATACAAAGGAATAATAAATACAACATCATATAAAAGATAACATAAATACAACTGGTACCATAAGGTATCCATATTAATCCACATCCACTGCACATGTCATAGGGTATGTGATACAATTTAACCAAAATAAAGTACAACATGGTATATCCTGAATAATCAATACAAAGATACAAGGTCACATAGAATAAGAAGATAAGAACACATCTCCATCAATGAAGAACAAGAAGGATCAACTCCCACATGGATCATCTAGCACTTGTAAACGAATATCAAAATCTCAAATGGTAAAAGAATCACTACCACCCGATCTCGTGGAACCTAAATGGTCCACTCCCACCGTGCTGAGGATATAACAATAGATCCCATTTGGATAACAAACACCACCAATCAACATAATACAAGCTAAGGAAGAGATCTTGAAAGCTTCCTAACTCAAAAGGTACAAAAGGAGAAGAAGGTAGGAATTACTCAACTAGAGGCAACCAACACACGTAGGAAACCTAAGATGCAGAAAGGGAAGTGTCATCACATGAGCCAACTCTAGGGTTATCCTGGTAGTCTCTCAAGACCCCAACATCTTAGTGACTCTATGCAATATCAGTAATCTCTCATGTAGTCGAGGAATTAACTATGACATATCCAGTCCATGTAGGTGGCAAACATCTTCCCACTCTCACACTACTACATTTGGAGCCAAATTTCGACGGCTATTTGTCAGATTTGCAATGCTCATTTGTCAAAATTTTGACACATGTGTCCATCATCATTTTTGCGTAGAAGATTGTGATAGAAGACCTACCTATCGGTTTACCAACACCATCTCATGTCAAAAAGTTGCAAATGACAATAGATTTGAAATGGCATTTCCTGCAGTTCATCCATCAAAATTCCGATAACAAGACCTATCAAAAATATACAACCTTTGTTAGAACTGATGGTCGAAGCATATTATTTCCAACGGTATAACTATTGGAATACTGACAGTTTGTATCAAATTCTAACAGATCTACCTGTTGATGATATGGCCTCATTGTCGAAGGTTCTGTCGAATATGTTCTCTTTATGACACTTAAATTGTCAAAATAGCGACAGTTCTGAACTATTCTCTGACAGGGTTCCCTATCGAACATATAGCATTACTGTCACAAAAAATGTCATAAATTATTTTTTTCTGACATTTTGTCTATCGAATGCATAGCCCGTCTATCGTAATTAATTATGAATTGTCAAAAAACTGACAGATAGGCACATTAAAGTTAACACAACTCAAGAGACCATCATAGGTTGTCTCTTTCTTCGGTCTATATTATTGACAGAATGTTTTACCTTTCATTAGCTCATCAAATCCAGGGATTTGAAAGAATTTAATAGAATATTTTCATGACAACATATATTATTTAAGTTGACACTGCATGAATTTATCTACTTCACACACTTGTAGACTATGAGGACAACAATAAAGAAGCATTTCCATGGGAGGATATGCTTCTTTATCACCATCTTCATAGTATACAAGTGCGCGAAGTAGATAAATTCGTGCAACGTCAACTTAAATAATATACGTTGTCATGAAAATATTCTATTAAATTCTTTCAAATCCCTAGATTTGATGAGCTAATGAAAGGTAAAACATTCTATCAATAATATAGACCGAAGAAAGAGACAACCTATGATGGTCTCTTGAGCTGTGTTATCTTTAGTCCTAGCTACCTATCGATCGTCGAGAATAATCACCACCTTGCATTTATGTACACTACAGAAATTGATCATAGTCTCACAAAAACATTTTACACTTGTACATCTCATCAACATTGGAGGCCCAAAGTAATTTTATATGATCACTAGCACATTTCGTGCATGGATGAGAAAACACTATCCAAAATTTCTAGATAACCATTTTTTAGAAGAGGAATGAGTGGAGGCCAAAGAAGGGATAATTGTGAAGGTTTTATAGATGTAGGTTACTGAATCATTATCTCTGCACTGGTACTCAATCTGGCCTCCACTCCATATACATCTTCTCAGAATCTAAAAACTCTCCATCATTGATTCTCGTCATTTTTTCAGCATCTTCATGGACTAAGACCTTAAATTATTGAGCTTCTCTTTGTTTCAAGAATAGTTTAACATTCTCTACTTAATAGGGCCAACCACGTGAAGGTGGAAGCTCACCTAGCCCCTCCTAGGAGCCTCTTATGACCCTTTACAACATTTTAAGACCTCTAAGATGTATTCTTAGGGATCGTAAATGGTCGTAAAGGGTCATAAGGGGTCTTCAGACACAACAGCTAAGAAACATAAATGTAGACATCATGGTCATAATTTTTTGGAGACACAACATAATTGAGTAGTTTTCTGAGATGATGTAAAGTAGTGGTTGCTTTGCATCATCTGGGAATAGCACTCAATTATGTTGTGTCTCCAAAAAATTGTGACCATGATGCCTACATTTACATTTCGTAGTTGTTGTGATATGTACATCATAGTCTGTCATTGTTGCAACAGCAGAGCCTATATTCCATAACAAAAAGGAAGAGATCTTTTTAGCCTGGGTCTCGATCCTACCCCAATTGTCGAAGGATCTAGGGCCAGGCTCGAAAGATGTCTTCCCATTCTATCTACAACATTATGTCCATCCATGATCTCAGGAACATCATCATCTTTCCACTCTTCATTTGCCAATATATATCGCTTCTTCAAGCTTGCAGAGTAATCTTATTAATAAAAGAACTCTTGCCAACATTAGGGTACACCCATAGATCAAAATAGTTGATGTTATTGGTGCTTCTTCTCAAGGATATCAATTCACTATTTTGAAATGGCCAAATCATTTTTATTTCAATTGTAGAGAAAAGGAGTGGGAGAAAATGAGCGGGTGAAAGCTGATCGAGAGTGAGAGAAGGCATTGCATTTTATTTGATCATAAATGCTCTCTGAAATGACCAATCATGTTTTCTATTTGATTCCTTTTGGTGTTTTTTTTTCCCATATTCAATAGATAAAAATCATGGCAGCAGCTACTTAGCCATCTTTTTGATGTTCCAGGTATTTTACAAAGATACAGGTATGTGGATTTATCGTTCAATTGCTTGCAGTTATTGGTCAAATGCAAATATTGTGTCAGGTTGCAAGGGCAAGATATTAGTTTGGTGTTTTTGGTTTATGTTAAAAGTTGATTTGGTCAAATCTTAAAAAAACACACTACATGTTTTAAAATGTAAAGAAGTTGAGTGTTAAATGTAAGATATATATCTCATCCATAGTAATCAAAAGAAAGGACATGAAACTTATAAGGAGATTTACCAAACCAAAAATATAAGTGAATAGAAACATGGATTGGTACCTTATGAATTGGTTTTTCAGGTGCACAATCTTCATCAATCTCCTCAGAACAAGCCCCCTCCTCATGAAAAATGCATTTAACACAAAAAAAAAATCTACAAAACTGAACCAATTGCATGTTTAGAACAAAGAAATAGATTGATAATAATATGCTGAAAATTCTATTATGTTTAATACATGCAAAAGGACCAGTCCCAACAATTCTTAAACATACTTTATCTAATATGATAATAACATGCTAATTAAAATGATAAAGGTGTTACCTGCATTTAATCTACCAATTACTAATTACACAAAAACCAAATTTACAAAACTGAACCAATGGCATGTTCTTCGTATGCGATTTATTCATCTTTCGAGCCTCTGGCATCCTATTCGATCACAAATTTCAAATGTATTGCATTTTATTTGATCATGAATGCTCTCTAAAATGACCTCATTCTATTGGTGTTGTGCCCTAGCCCATGCTTTATCTCCATTATTTGATGTTATTGGTGCTTGTGCTCAAGGATATCGATTCACTTTTTTCAAATGTTTGGATCATTTTGGTCGTGACTGTTCCTCTAGTACATAGTAAAGAAATGTAACTATATAATGATTATATGTAATGTTGAATGGATTAAATGCTTTATTCTTGGTAGAAGTGAATGGAAGGAATAGTATTGGTGTTAGGTTTCATTTATTATTGAATTCAATGGTTTCCAAGATGTGTTGAGGAGTTTTCTCCTTGTTTAATGTTAACTGTTCTTGCACAATCCACTCATACAACAATGAAATGCTATGTGATTGATAATTTCATACAACTAGTCCTTTGGCATGTATTAAATACAATCCAGTCACTTATTGAATGCTTTGGAGACTACTAGTTTGACTGTCCATGCATTACCAGTGACTGAGATTCATTAAAGGATACAAAACCCTTCATTTTGGGGTTATTGTGTGTGGATTCAAATGTAGGTTTGATTTGGTTAATGTTTAGAAGTGATCAATAAAGTATTTAAAGACAATCTTACATGTTAGGAGAGGTTTGAGAGGCACTTATAATGACTGTACCCTCACAAACAACGGCATAGACTGGTTTTACTAAGTTTCCTTTCTCTATTTTGAGGTATTCTTTCTCTGCCACAGGGGTATAGTCAGAGGGTTCATTGACAAAATGATCCTTTGAATGGTTACTATGAATATGAATGATTTGATATAGCATATTTCTCATTTTACTTGAAGTTTGGAATAGCTTGTGCAAGGGTGAAAGTAGTTTTGGTCATTTTGGTCATGACTGTTCATCTACACAGTCAAAAAATGTAAATGTCTAATGATTATGTGTAATGTTGAATGGATTAAATGCTTTATTCTTGGTAGAAGTGAATGGAGTTTCCAAGATGTGTTGAGGATTTTTCTCCTTGTTTAATGTTAACTATTCATGCACAATCCACTCATACAACAGTGAAGTTACAAAACTGAATTAATGGCATGTTTACAACAAAGAAATAGAATGATAATAATATGCTGAAAATTCTATATATTTTGTTTAATACAAACCAAAGGACCAGTCCCAAGAATTCTTAAACATACTAGTTATCTAATATGATCAATTGTTAATAAAGGTCTAATTCTGTAGACTGCTAGCACGAAGGAAGATTTGACCTAGCCAAATTTTCCTTTTACCACACAAAAAAAATGTGTGATAACTATGTCTACTGCAACCTTAATTGTTTAAGAATTCATCATATCAGATAAAGTATGTTTAAGAATTTTTGGGAGTTCTATTAGATCTTTGTTGTAAACATGTCATTGGTTTTCAAATGTTTGGATTCACGTTTGTTGATATTACTGACATATATGTTTAATGACGCCATTGTATATTTCTGTCACTAAAATGATCGCATTCTACTGGTGTCATGCCCTGGCCCATGCTTTAACTCTATTATTTGATGTTATTGGTGCTTGTGCTCAAGGATATCCATTTTTTTGAAATGTTGATTGTGGTTATCAAATGGACAGCCCGCGAGCTTCTAGCTAGGTGTCATTTGTATTGATAGCTTAGGGCATCAAATGTATTGTATCATTGATAGTTGAGACTTTGTCAAAAGGAAATAGGACAAAAGAACGATTCTGATTTAGTTTCTCTATTTTGATCTCTAAGTGGCTGATCAGAATTAAAGGGGCATTATTTTAAAAATCATATATTAATTAATCATTGTTGTTATTCAATTGTAAATGAGATGTATGTCCAAAATCTTTTTTTCAAAATATTTGAATTGAGCCTCTTTATACATCTTTGAAGAAGGTGGATGGTCACAACATCTACACCTTCATGAGAAATTGAACGGACAATTCAAGAATTGAAAAGTCATTACAATTGAATAACAACAATGATTAATTAATATATGATTTTTAAAATAATGCCCCTTTAATTCTGATCATTAATGATCAGAATTAAAGGGGCATTATTTTAAAAATCATATATTAATTAATCATTGTTGTTTTTCAATTGTAATGACTTTTCAATTCTTGAATTGTCCGTTCAATTTCTCATGAAGGTGTAGATGTTGTGACCATCCACCTTCTTCAAAGATGTATAAAGAGGCTCAATTCAAATATTTTGAAAAAAGATTTTGGACATACATCTCATTTACAATGATCAGAATTAAAGGGGCATTATTTTAAAAATCATATATTAATTAATCATTGTAGTCATTACAATTGTAATGACTACAATGATTAATTAATATATGATTTTTAAAATAATGCCCCTTTAATTCTGATCAGTGGCTTACAACCCTAGAGAAGTATATGCAAATTTACAAATGCAGTTGCAGGATACATAGCAATCGATAATTCATAACAAATCCATGCATCCAATTTGAATAGAAATTAATACAAAGAAATAGGGTCCTCCAATGGCCCAATCATCTAGACCTTGACTGTCCCCTCAACCAGTGACCCTTCAAAATTGGGTTATCATGCAATCAGTGAATGATCCTTCATTCTCCTGGTCTGCCCTACATCCAAACATATTGGAAATACACAATACAATGATAACAAGTCTTTCACAATCCCCCTTCCCTCAAGGGACACTATCAACCATCCCTTCCACATAACATTTCACTATTGTATGAGTGGATTGTGCAGGAACAGTTAACATTAAACAAGGAGCAAACTCCTCAACACATCTTTGTTGTAAACATGCCACTGATTCAGTTTTGTAAATTTGTTTTTTTTGTTATATACATTTAAATGGAACATTAAGCATAGTAATAATATGCTTAATCTATTAGTAGTTGCACATTAAATGCCCATAACACCTTTATCAGTTTAGCATGTTAGTATAAGATACTAAAGAATACCTACTATTTGTCAGAGAAATCTTCACTGTCCCCCACAATGAAGACAATGAAGATTGACCTCTTGCCCCACAACAAAGAAAATTGTAATAAGAATAAGATATATATAGTGTTAGAATAAACTTTGAACAAAGACATGTAATGCTTAAGTTAATGATCTAAAAACCTGCAAATATAGGAATTGAAAAAGAAGATAGTGCCAAGAAACATTTTCACAAATATGAAATGTGAGGAAAAGAAATAACATTAACTATGCCAAGATTTACAACATTAAATTTCACCTGCGGATGAGTTTCTGTAGTGGGTTTCCCAGCATCAAAAATATGTTGAGTTGCATTTGAGCTGTAACTAAGAGTATCATGTGGAACAGACCCTAAACTTTGAAAGCATTCTCCAACCTGGCAATTCAAAATTCAATCTAGGCAAGCATCAGTAAGTGAAATAAATTATAGACATCAACATCAACATCATCATAATCATTAGGAATAAACTTTAAAGACATATTTTGGATAGTACTATGTTTCTTGAAAGTTTTTTTGATGCTTCTAAACTTTAAAGACATATTTTATGGCTTAATGATGTAAGTGTTCATTAAAATTAATTAATGGCGGGTGGTGATTCCTTGGTAATAAAGGCATTGAAAACATTCATAATCATATAGCTCTTTACCTGATCTAGTCACATCATCAACATCGAGGTCAGTTTGTCTGGCCTCAGCCTCAACCTCAACCTGCTCATTAACAACGGCCTCTACACTCTCTACAGTTGCAATACAAATTGTTACATTAATCCAAACACCAATTGCAATTAAATTTGTATTACTACACCAATCAATTTAAGATGTTTACTTGTATTGCTGTGATGCACGTCCTCATTGTCATCAACACGCATAGGTTGTGTACGGTAAGAATCGGCAAGCTCCAAAGTTTCTAGATAACCATTTTTGAGAAGAAAAAGTGGAGGCCAAAGAAGGGAATATAATTGTGAAGGTTTTCTAGATGTAGGTTACTGAATCATCATCTCTTGTTGATATATTTCAGATTCTACTCTGGAATGAACAAACTATAGAGATCTAACACAGCTAAACATAGAATAAAGTAAACAAGAAGGGATAGAAGATACCCGGATATCAACCAAGTATACTCCAGTCTATATGCCTCCAACTGTACTAACAAAGGTGCTGAGGAGAACCTGATTAGTACCTTATTCTTAGTGTATTGAGGAAGAGTCCAGTCCTAACAGAGGCTTCCAGCCCTAATCAACTTGCAGTTAACATTGCCAATAATTGTTGGTTGTATGGATCAGATCATAATCTGATCTTTATTCATGCTCAGACTTATTCTTATCTATTAGCTGAAGTTGCTTATCCTTCACACCAATATATGCTGATCTAAGTTTCCTTAAGGTAGAGAATCAAGGTTTTGGGGGAGGGAAGCACGTTATGTTTTTGGTGCTTCTCTCCCTAGAATCCAACACCATATATATATGAATTGAATTATCTTCAAGAGGGCCAACCTGGTCTTATTAAATATATTTAATGTTAAAGCCAAGAGGCTGACCTTGGGCCCTTAACTAATTCAACCAACACATATATATAAATGAAATAATAATCTTCTTATTATTATAAATCACACAAGCCTATTTATTTGATTAGTTTGATCTTGGTCGAAAGGCTATAATTATTAACAATCTGCATTGGTACTCAATCTGGCCTCCACTCCATATATGTCTTCTCAGAATCTAAAAACTCTCCATCATTGATTCCTATCATTTTTTTAGCATCTCGATGGACTGAGACCTTAAATTATTGAGCTTCTCTTTGTTTCGAGAATAGTTAAATATTCTCTACTTAACAGGACCAACCACGTGAAGGTGGAAGCTCATCTGGCCCCTCCTATGAGCCTCTTATGACCCTTTACAACATTTTAAGACCTCTAAGATGTATTCTTAGGGATCATAAATAGTCGTAAAGGGTCATAAGGGGTCCTAGGACACAACAACTGAGAAACATAATTGTAGGCATCATGGTCACAATTTTTTGGAGACAACGTAATTGAGTTGTATACCCAGACTATGAATATGATGCCTACAATTATGTTTCTTAGCTATTGTGAAATCTACATTTATGTTTCTCAGATGTCATTTTTATGTGCATGTTTTTTATGTATTTTGGATAGTAAGTCTAATTTAATTTATTTTGGATTGAATGGTTTGTTTCATATTTGAATGTACCATTGAATGAAGCTTGGCTATATTAAGTACAATCTTAAGACTCGTGACTCTTCAAATTCTATTGTTTCCTTTAGACCTCCCAACATGTGTACTTTGAGTAGCCCTCCAACAAATGGACTTGTGATGATTTTCACAATAGTACATGTGTAGGAGGACTACTAAAAGTACTGCTTAAGAAAATCTAAATCTTCATCACCTGTACATATAAGATTTGATCATAGAAGGTATATGTTGTTGGGTAAGCTCCCAATAGTGCTCAAGTAAATATGCATGTTCATCACCTGTGCATATGAAGTGGCTCTAATGGAAGATACAATCACTAAATTCTACATATTCCTTATTTTGTTCTGCATTGATATTGTCAGACATGGTCTTTCTTGAATGGAATGACTCGTTACTTGTACATTGACTAGAATGTTGGTGGAAGAAGGATGATTTGTTTGCAACCATTTTTTCAACTCTAATTTTCTCAACACAAAGGGACATTTATCATAGCCATAGAAACATGATTATTTTAAAATGAAATACACCAAGGAGTACCATCATAAATATTGACTATTTACAATCATGAATAGTTAACCTTAATCAAATAGCTCATTTTTTTATCAGCATGTGTACTCTCTGTGTATAAATGAATGAAATATCAAGGTGAAATAAAATAGTGAACAAAAATTTAAATTCAAGGTCTAATTTATCAAGAGCAACAAACATTAGGATGAAAGAAAAATCATTAAGAGTATAGAAAAATCATTAGGACTATAGAAAAATCATTAAGACTAGAAAATCAAGTTCTAGAAAAATTATTAAGAGTACTATAGAAAAATCATTAGAACTATAGAAAAATCATTAAGACTACAAAATCAAGTTCTAGAAAAATAATTACAACTATAGAAAAATCATTTAGACTATAAAATCAAGTTCTAGAAATGGACGGTTCTGATGCTTTGCCATTACAACAATTGAGCATTCATCATTTGGTACTTCTTGGTGTATTCCATTTAAGTTTTTTAGTTTCCATTTTTATGTGCATGTTCTTTATGTGTTTGGCTTCTCTCCCTTGCAAGGGATATGTCGATAGGTAATTGATTTGAAAGCATAATGATTTGACTATTCCAAGTAATGTTTTTAATCCTTTGAAGTTTCTCATGATCCTAATGTAAGTTGATTGCATTAAGAAATTTGGGGATCTAATAGGACTTTAGGGGAGTTCAATAAATATTTTGGAAGACTTAGAGGAACTATTAGCATGACTATTCCTTCATCTATAGCGAGTTAGACTGAATTTGCTAAGTTTTTACTTTGTTTTGAAGTGTATTTTGTAATCTATTTCCTTTCCATGGATCCAAAGACCTAGGACCCATGGAAAAAGGATACTAACAATGTGTTATACAACTCTAATGTTTTTGACTTGCAAACATTTGAGAAAGTAAAGAGAACACTGGCTATGTTTAATGTTAACTATTCCTGCACAATCCACTCATACAATAGTGAAATGCTATGTGATTAACAATTTCATACAACTGGTCCTTTGGCATGTATTAAATAGATTAGAATTTTTAGCATATTATTAGCATTCTATTTATTTGTTGTAAACATGTCATTGGTTCGGTTTTAATCTACTGGTGTCGTGCCCTAGCCCATGCTTTATCTCCATTATTTGATGTTATTCACTATTTTGAAATGTTGATTGTGGTTATCAAATGGAAAAAATAGAAAAAAAAAATGTGCATGAAATTTTTTTTACAAAACTAAACCAATGGCATGTTTACAAAAAAGAAATAGAATTATAATAATATGCTGAAAATTCTATTTTGTTTAATACACGCCAAAGGACCAGTTGTATGAAATTGTCAATCACATAGCATTTCACTGTTGTATGAGTGGATTGTGTAGGAACAGTTAACATTAAACAAGGAGCAAACTCCTCAACACATCTTAGAAACCATTGAATTCAATAATAAATGAAACCTAACACCAACACTATTCCTTCCATTAACTTCTACCAAGAATTCCAGCACAAGCACAAGCTATTCCAAACTTCAAGTACAAGCTATTCCAAACTTCAAGTACAAGCTATTCCAAAATTCAAGTAAAATTAGAAATATGCTATATCAAATCATTCATATTCATAGTAACCATTCAAAGGATCATTTTGTCAATGAACCCTCTGACTATACCGCTGCGGCAGAGAAAGGAAACCTCAAAATAGAGAAAGGAAACTTAGTAAAACTAGTCTATGCCCCTGTTTGTGAGGGTAAAGTCATGATATGTGCCTCTCAAACCTCTCCATACATGTAAGATTGTCTTTAAATACTTTATTGATCTCTTCTAAACATTAACCAAATCAAACCTACATTTGAATCCACACACAATAACCCCAAAATGAAGGGTTTTGTATCCTTTAATGAATCTCAGACACTGGTAACGCATGGACAGTCAAACCAGTAGTCTCCAAAGCATTCAATAAGTGAATTGATTGTATTTAATACATGCCAAAGGACCAGTTGTATGAAATTGTCAATTGCATAGCATTCCACTATTGTATGAGTAGATTGTGCAAGAACATTTAACATTAAACAAGGAGCAAACTCCTCAACACATCTTGGAAACCATTGAATTCAACAATAAATGAAACCTAACACCAACAGTATTCCTTCCATTCACTTCTACCAAGAATAAAGCATTTAATCCATTCAACATTACATATAATCATTAGACAGTTACATTTTCTGATTGTGTAGAGGAATAATCATGACCAAAATGATCAAAACTACTTTCACCCTTGCACAAGCTATTCCAAACTTCAAGTAAAATGAGCAATATGCTATATCAAATCATTCATATTCATAGTAACCATTCAAAGGATCATTTTGTCAATGAACCCTCCGACTGTACCCCTGTGGTAGAGAAAGGAAACCTCAAAAGAGAGAAAGGAAACTTAGTAAAACTAGTCTATGCCGCTATTTATGAGGGTACAGTCATGATAAGTGCCTCTTAAACCTCTCCAAACATGTAAGAATGTCTTTAAATACTTCATTGATCTCTTCTAAACATTAACGTGTGGACAGTCAAACCAGTAGTCTCCAAAGCATTCAATAAGTGAATATGAATGTTTGAAAACTTTCCTCTCAACTTCCCCAACCACTCCTAATCAATTAGAGGGATTAGTTGAGTGTTTAGACACTAAAACTTCTTAAACATACTTTATCTGATATGATGAATTATAATATCAACAAACGTGAATCCAAACATTTGAAAATAGTGAATCGATATCCTTGAGCACAAGCACCAATAACATCAAATAATGGAGATAAACCACGGGCTAGGGCACAACAACAATAGAATGTGGTCATTTTAGTGAGCATTCATGATCAAATAAAATGTAATGCATTTGAAATTTGCAGTCGAATATGATGCCAGAGGCTCAAAAGACATTGCCCATCAAAGATACCAATCAAAGATGAAGAAATCACATACCTTCTCTCACACTCAGCTTGCACGAAGGAAGATTTGATAGCCAAATATTCCTTGTACCACACGAAGAACATGCCATTGGTTCAGTTTAGCATGTTATTATCATATCAGATAAAGTATGTTTAAGAATTGTTGGTAAGGATAGGAATATTGGAGATTCTAGAAATATCCCTCTAACCGATTAGGAGTGGTTGGGGAAGTTGAGAGGAAAGTTTTCAAACATTCATATTCACTTATTGAATGCTTTGGAGACTACTAGTTTGACTGTCCATGCATTATTAGTGACTGAGATTCATTAAAGGATACAAAACCCTTCATTTTGGGTTATTGTGTGTGGATTCATCTACTTTAGCCAGGAAGATCAAGAAGATGGGGTAGGAGGACACTGTGGTAGAAGTATTTAAAGAAGCAACAAGAAGCAATAGAAAAGTTTTCAAAAGTTTGGAACAACATTTTAGAATCCATGAATGGTATGGGTAAGGTGACCTTCATTCTTGGTCGTGACTTCAATGAAACATTGGATATGGCTAATAAGAAGAAGGGTCACTTGTTGATAGTGTTCCTTGAGGGAAGAGGGATTGTGAAAGACTTTTTATCATTGTATTGTATATTTCCAATATGTTTTGATGTAGGACAGACCAGGAGAATGAAGGATCACTCACTGATTGCATGATAACCCATTTTTGAAGGATCGCTAGTTGAGGGGACATTCAAGGTCTGGATGTTGATAGTAATTCATTGAGGGAAGGGGGATTGTAAAAGACTTGTTATCATTGTATTGTGTATTTCCAATATGTTTGGATGCAAGGAAGACCAAGAGAATGAAGGATCACTCACTGATTGCATGATAACCCAGTTTTGAAGGGTCACTGGTTGAGGGGACAATCACGGTCTGGATGTTGATAGTGTTCCTTGAGGGAAGGGGGATTTTGAAAGGCTTGTTATGATTGTATTGTGTATTTCCAATATGTTTGGATGCAGGGCAGACCAGGAGAATGAATGATCACTCACTGATTGCATGATAACCCAATTTTTAAGCATCATTGGAAGAGGGGGGAATGAAGGATCACTCACTGATTGCATGATAATCCCACCAAGCATTCTTTCCTTTAATTTTTCACAATATCTCAAAATATGATCATTATTCTTTACTTTCTTCAATATGCTATTCTTTCTATGGTTTTGTTATCTCAAAAATATATCAAAAACATTGTAGATGTGCATATAAAAGTAAAGTATTATCCTTCAATTGTTCCACATTGAAGCATTTCCTCTTGGGAGTATTCTCTTCATTTGTACAATATCTGTCAAAAATGGTTCCCATATTTCTTCAAGATCTATTTTAATCTTTATATTGCAATTTTGATTAGATTTGACCAATAGTTGATTTCATTGGTATTTTATAGCATATAATCCTAATGTGAAATGTGGAGAGAAAGAAAGAGACACACTAGGTATGAATTACACAATATACCCATCATCACTTAGCACTTAAATAATAAATTATGGACAGGGAACAACCCCCTAACTTCTGGATGTTTGTTTCATGTTGGCCTCTTATTATATGCAAAGGTAGGCCTGCCTTAGGCTAACAACCACAGTGTAGGGGCCTTAAATTAAGGATCCCAAAATAGTACACACTTTTATTAAATTAGGTTCACTATACTACAAGGGAATGGAAACCATGCAATAGTGCCTCATGGGGATGGAAACAACCCTTCACCAAGAAGATGATTGTGTCTGCAATATTTACTAGAGGAAAAGAACATAATTTGGTTCCAACAATTACTCCTAGAAGATAATGGCACCCACAAAACACTCACTCACTATATCTTTTATCACTCTTTTAAAGCTGGGACAATAAATCTCAAAGATTGATCAATGAATTCTTGGACACAAAGAACCATTGACAGTTATGATTCATGTGTACAATAGCCAACAACCAGTTGTTCCAATCATGGTGTTCAATAATTATGTTAGAAAAAGCATCTACAAATCCCTTACACAACCATAATAGATTCAAACCATGAACTGTAAGAACCTAACAATGGGACTAAGAAAGATATAGGCTAAACAAATCTTGATCATATTCCACCCTATTGTAAGACCCAAGAAGTAACTCTATCTTAAAGCTACACATTCCTCTAGATGAAGCTCAAAGGTCAGGTAGCTGAAGCATAGCAATACTTGAATGAATATATGAATAATTTGATGTACAATCATTTGCTAGCTTGGTTTGTGGGTTTTCCACATAATATTTTCCCTTTAATCACATTTATAGTATGAGAAAATCAGAAAAAAAATGTTTTAGATTTATATTATCCTTTTGAACTAGCACACTGCCATCAAAATGCATAATCATTGGTCATATCAAGAAAATTTCTATTGATTAGTAGGATATCCTTATAAAAATTTGATGCATGGATTTCTTGTGAATTATCGAATGCTATGTATCCTACAACTATGAAAGGAATAGTGTTGGTGTTAGGTTTCATTTATTATTGAATTCAATGGTTTCCAAGATGTGTTGAGGAGTTTGCTCCTTGTTTAATGTTAATTTTTCCTGCACAATCCACTCATAAAATAATGAAATGCTATGTGGAAGGGATGGTTGATAGTGTTCCTTGGGGGAAGGGCGATTGTGAAAGACTTGTTATCATTGTATTGTGTATTTCCAATATGTTTGGATGTAGGGTAGACTAGGAGAATGAAGTTTCACTCACTGATTGCATGATAACCCAATTTTGAAGGGTCACTGGTTGAGGGGACAGTCAAGGTCTGAATGATTAGGCCATTGGAGGACCCTAGTTCTTTGTATTAATTTTTATTCAAATTGGATGCATGGATTTCTTGTGAATTATTAGCTGCTATGTATCTTGCAACTGGATCTGTAAATCTGCATATACTTCTCTAGGGTTGTAAGCCACTTAGGGATCAAAATAGAGAAACTAAATAAAAATTGTTCTTTGTCCTATTTCCTTTTAGCAAAGTCTCAACTATCAATGATACAATACATTTGATGCCCTAAGCTATCAATACAAATGGCGCCTAGCTAGAAGCTCATGGGCTGTCCATTTGATAACCATAGTCAACATGTCAAAAAAATGAATATCCTTGAGCACAAGCACCAATAACATCAAATAATGGAGTTAAAGCACGGGCTAGGGCATGACACTAGTAGAATGTGGTCATTTTAGTGACATCAATATACAATGGCATCATTAAACACATATGCCAGTAATATCAACAAACGTGAATCTAAACATTTGAATACAGTGAATTGATATCCTTGAGCACAAGCACCAATAACATCAAATAATAGATATATAGCACTGGCTAGGGCATGACACCAGTAGAATGCAGTCATTTCAGAGAGCAACTCCCTCAATAATAAAATGAAATGCACTCAAATATGATGCCAGAGGCTCGAAAGATGAAGAAATCACATACCTTCTCCCGCGCTCAGCTTTCACTCCTTTTCTCCCGCTCTCCAATAAAAATAAAAATGATGAGGTTGTTTCACTTTTTTTATAAATGTATACCCCGAATCTATTAGAGTTCTGATGGTCAATTAAACACCCATCAAAATACCGACATCATCGGGGCCTATTACATTAAAAAAAACACCAAATTCGTAAGAATAAGTTACCCGTCGGAAACTTCTATCAAAATTTGGCCCCAAATGTAGTAGTGTCATCCTAGTCAAAACTCAATCAAGAACTTAGGCATGGGTAGGGCACATAATATCTTATTAATTCATTTTAAACTCTCAATGGAATTAATTATCACTTATTAAGCCACTTGTAATAGGATTTCCTAGCAGCCACTTGCGGACTTCGACAACAATTACATGCCACTTCCCACCTATACACTTAGTTAACCTACCCTAGGGTTTCACAATATCAAATCATAACTCTGAGTTAACACAACTCATAAAACTCAACAGCTAGTTCCAAAAGTGACAGGAATATGCAAGACCAAAAATCATCATAGAACATCCTCCACATAGGGTTAGAACAAATCAATCGATACAACAGGGTATGCAAGGCAAACAAACATGATAAACAAAAATATCTAATTCCTACCTCTGGATTACATTCCTAGGACAATCGAAGAGAGCCTCCCATTATACCCACATTCACTTCATAAATTTCCTAATAAACAATTTAAAATAAATTGATCAAAATTGTAGTTATCTAAAACATCCAATTCATTTTCAAAGGTCCAATTTGACCGCAACCATAACCATAAAAAAATTTATGCACAAATAATCTTAATTGAAACACCTCATAAAATTTACACACTAAAGAAAACCATAATAACAATTATGATATATATAGATGCATTTTAGAACAAACAAGGAAACAATCAACATAAACATTAATTAATCAAATTAATTAATGTCTTAATCAAATTAAGTTAATGATTAAATTAAACTAACTTATAAATAAACTAGTAAAAAAACATAAATTAAATAAAAACAATTAATAAATAATCTTTAATAAATTTAACGTATTAAAAAAACCTAAACAATAAAAAAAAATTTAATTTTTAATTTAAGAAAATAATGGACTAGTGTGGGGTAGGCCAATGTACCCCTCCCCCACACCTTCCCCCGACATACCTTATGGTACTGTCGCGGTAGTCCTCATGGGGCTGCACACGATAGTACCCTTGGGGTTGTCGTGTTAGTCCCCATAGGGGGATATGCATGGCAGACCTCAAAGGGCCCGTGTGACAGTCCTCATGGGGCTCTGCATGGCCCAAGGTGTTGTGCAGGCCATGGGGGGGTTGGGCTATGCCCACCTCCCAAAAATATTAATTAATTTTTTTTTAAATAATTTTTTTTTATAAATAAAATTTATTAAACAAATTTTCATTTACCACATTTATTTATTATTATTTTTAAACAGTAATTAATTCACTACTCCCAAAATAGTGACCATATAATCATTTTTTAATAAGAATATACCTAAATTAAAACCACAAATTTATTCATTACAATCCACATTTAGATATTCTCGAATAACATATCTAAAACCAATTATTTCCATAAATACACATATTACCTCAATTTGATTAAACTTAATTTAATTCTCTAATGTAATTGAAACCCTAATCACATCTATTCTTAAATTCAAAAGCAAATGAATGCATGCAGCATGGATTTTCATAAAAATCAATTTCTAGAATACTAAGAGAGATAGAGGATTTATAGAATACAATTTCAAGCATGATGAAAAACAAGCACGAAGAAAACAACCCTTTCAATCTTCCAGGATAATGAATCCTACTTCAAAACACCAAATAATAATTGACGAAGACCAAAAATGAAGACAAGAAATCCAAGCTGTAAGAAAATTGCACCCCAAAGAAAACCTTCACACCCGAAATCTCCAAAACTTGTGCTCTCCAAAATCATGGCCAAATCTCCAACATATAGGAATTCCTATTCCATGTGCAAGGGTTTGGAACTCAACTCCCCAAAAAGCTTTGCATGAATTAGACTCTAATTTTCAGTTCAATTTCAGCTGAACTAAAGTCTTTCCTCCACTTTGCCTTTGTTGAAAACACTTAGCCAAAAATTAACTAATACCTTTAATTTAATTTACTCAATTCCAATTGTGCAACTTAATGCATTCAATTAATTAAAAATAAAACATTTAGTGTAAAATAATTTCCACATGCTAAATTAATTCTTAAATTAACAAATGCATTTTAATTAAAAAAGGTTAAATTTATAATTACATAATTCTAAGGTGAACGTATTTAATTAATTCTAATTAATTAAATACTTCTACCACATAATAAACTAAACTTAACAATTGCATTTAATTAATTTCCAATTAAATAATCTCTTATAGCTAAAAATAGCAAAGATCCAATTTATTTAAAATTGCACCAATTAATCAAATTATATAATCTAAATATAGAAAACACACCAACAACCAAAATCAAATGAACCTACAAACCCACATTCATACTCAAGCAAGGGGTTATAAACTCACATCCACTGGATGAGTTTAATAGGGTAGGATAACATAATTGTGTCCTCTATTTCAGGACAATATCATGACTTAGGTTAGGATTTGGACCTATGCATTATCTCTCCTCTCGTACCATTTGAGATATTGCGATAGGGCACACTCATTCTGACAATTCAGGGAAGTCGATGCTCAGTACCTACAAACTTGCATAAAATACAAGCATGTACATACATGTATAGATATATAACAGACAATGGCGGGGATCGGCCAATTGTGTGGATCTCACAAGAAAGTAACTAGACTTTGTCCCTCAACCACATCAAGTACATCAAACAAAAATATAAAATGCACACACCAACTATACACATGAAAGTATGGGATCAGTAAAACCATAAGCATCATATAAATCTTCATCCTAAATAATCATAACCTATACAAAATCAGACTATGGGAGGGGCATTACATCCACCTCCCCTAAAATTAGGCTTACTTTTGGAAGCCTATAAACAGATAAGGATATGCATCCCTCAAGAAGGAATCATTTACTAAAATAAAAGACAAAACAACATCTAAAAACAAGTCATAAAATAAGAACATGATATAAAGTCATTAAGAGCAATATAATTCTATTTTAAGAATAAACCAAAAATCATAGTGATAAATCATTCATTAACAATTCAAATAGATCTAAACCTATATTGATTCATCATTATAGAAAACATCTACTGCATAAGGAACACATTCATATTTACATCAAATAATAACTTTCGAGGTTCATACAAACCTAGTTAATGCAACACTCATATAAAATCTAATCCACACACACAAGTTTAATATCATACCTCTAGGTTCATAAACAATAGTCTAAAATATAAAAGAGTCATATGTCCAAGTTTGGTTTCAAGTTTTGACAGTTTAAACATCTAATGGGCACACAACTTCCCAAAGTTCCCAGTGTAGAAACTCAGGCTCTAATACCAAGTGTAATTCCCCACCAGGGAAGCCAGGAGAGATTAACCTAAACATGCAACTAAATTTATAGAATAAAAAATTTGTTTAATAAATTTTATTTATAAAAAAAAATTATTTAAAAAAAAATTATTTTGTAAACTTAGTTGCATGTTTAGGTTAATCTCTCATGGGTTCCCTAGTTGGGCATTACAAAGATGATATATTCAAGTGTAGAGGATGGATGAGATATACCCTTATCACACACTCTTACCAATGCAAATGTGATGATGGAGTATCTCAAATAAACCAACATACATAGAGTGAGACTCATCTTTCCAAGAGACTACCCTATGGGAGACCTAAGGGAATGCTTCAAAGAAGAGCATACCGTAGCTAGAGATGGGGAGGAGGAGGAAGAGGATGACCAAGGAGAGGATGAGTAGTAAGGATCCATGTTAGAGGAGGAAACCACAAAGAACCTCATCAAAGAGACCACTCCCAAGAGAGGTCATCTGCCAAGAATACAAAGAGAGTAGTCAATTGTTTCCCCCAGTAGCATACTAGAGTAAAGCACCACAGGTTCTAGCTATTGAGGATCTTATAAAAAGAAGGAGATCCACATATGAAAGATTAAATTTTTAAATTTTATATGTAAATCAATATATATGTATGATACATCATAATATTAATGTTATTTTGATATATTGTAGTTGGTATGAGTGGATGGAGATGCTTCATGGATGAATTTGTGAGAGATATTTCCCTAGAATCATAGATACTATTATCTTTAGAGGTCAGATATGGATCAAAGTAAGACCCTAGGTGGCATAAGGATATATTTGAGCTAGTAGAGGTAGAGATGCAATTAGTGAAGGAAGAATGAGATCTAATCCAATAGGAGTTGGTAGAGACCCAGTGTGATTTGCAA
Source organism: Chamaecyparis obtusa (assembly GCA_027943335.1). Lineage (NCBI taxonomy): Eukaryota > Viridiplantae > Streptophyta > Pinopsida > Cupressales > Cupressaceae > Chamaecyparis > Chamaecyparis obtusa. Next base: position 43,225 of record BSBK01012633.1, read on the forward strand.
GAGATACGAGGATTGATATGGGGCTATGAGATGCAAAGATTGTCAAGGATCCATTCACTCTCTATGGCATCCCATAGAACATCATTACATGAAACAAACACCATATTCTCATTGCAGACTGGAGGGATCAGAGATTCATCATCCTATGGATGAAAATTGATTTGATATGTATTATGTATGTTTTGAGATATAGGGGATATTTTGGATAGTGTTGAGAATGTAGTTGACATTTTGATATATATGCATTTATGATTCTCATGTTTTACATGTATATCACTTCTTTTAATGTCCTTATGATTGATTTTGAAATTAATTCTATAAAGATTAACAATGATATCTGTATGATTTAATCAAAAAGTTAGCTTTAATTAAATTCAGCCATGGTGTTGTAATTGTTATCTCTATTGAGAATTAATGGTTGTCATTAGTATCAAAGGTTATCAAAGATATCGATCAATTACATATATCAACCCAATTGGTAACTATAAGCAAAATAGGCCAGTCAGTTAAGTATATACACTGAGCATCAGATAGTTTACCAAGCATCAGCAGACACCGATACTGAGCAACAGTAAACACCGAGCATCAGAACAAACACCAAGAAGTTTATACAGTGTTTACTGAGGATCATAGGAAATGGCATAATATTCAGGAATGGCACATTTTTCTATGCAAATGGTTACAACAAATCATAAAATGTTTTACCAAGATCGAGAACAATTTATTGTTGAGATACGATGAAGATCTTTTGTACATGTTTGATCTAGGTTATTGTTGTACACCGTAGATCTTAGGGTTTTGTCTAAGATTTGTAAACCTAATTTTGTATAAGTGGCATAAATTTTTATGCTATATAATTATATGTTTGCATCATTTTTGGTGTGAACTAATGTATGAGTGAAGAAGCACTTGAAGGACTAGCCTAGCTTCAAGATTATCAATTGATAGAGTAGATCAATATTCAGAGAAAATCAGATTAAGCAGAATCAGAGCAGGCTAACTGTGTGTGTGAAAATTGTACCTGATCTGTAGACACAACACTTCAGTAAAACATTAGAGGTTAGCAAAAATAAAATCATGCAATGAATTGAAAGCTAAACTAACCAAGTGATTTACTTCCTTCTAATAGGTGCGAGTATGATGTTCTCAGATTGTTATCGAGATCAGTGACCTTGATGACACCTAAACAAAGGATTGGAATGCCAAAATGATATGAAATATGAATGCAATTAATCTATATTTTTGGATTTTTCTATGCAATAAGAATGATAAACTTATATGAATCTATGCCAATATGAAAATTGATATGCTAAAATGATCTAACAATAATATGAAATCAAAAGTGATCTCACAAAATGTGGTTGATTCACAAAGAAGTTATGATTCTCTAGATAGCAATTCACTAGCATAAGTTCACAAATTATGAGATGATTTGGGATGAACTGAAGCCTTAATTTATAGAAATCTAGGGCTTTGGAGGATGCATGAAAAAAAGTCATAAATCACTCAAATAACTCAGGTTGATTTTTGAGTTATTTTTAAATAAAGGATATTTAATTTACAAAAACATGCAAATCATGCAAAAATAGCTTTTTAACTCAAATTAGAAGTTTAGATCAACTTTAAAACTCAAAAATGATGTTGAGTTCCAAAAAGTCAATTACTTGCATTGATTTTCTGATTTGGAGTTTAACTGCTCTTTGATTGTGCACATGGATAATTATGAATTAATAAATAAATAAAGTGATTTATTCTCAACTTAATTGATTTTGAAAAATAAAACAATTGATTTATGGGTTAATCAATTATTTTTCAAACTTTTATTCAAAAATAATATTATTAAATATGACAACTTGCTTTAATTAATTAAATAAGAATTTAATCAATTAATGATAGGAATTTTAATTTATTGTCAAATTTAAATAATAATACTTAGGAATAAATACAATTAAATTCAATTAAATAATTAAGTGGCATAATTAAATCTAATTAATTAAATATTGAGAATATTCAATTAATCAAACTTTAGGATAAATATGATCTATCGCCAAATAATTATTAAATTAAATATAATTAAGATGATTAGGAATATTACTAAGAATATTCCCCGATGCAGAATTTAAGATAATCAATTAGGATTTGATGATGTTCAGATGTGCCTTTGGTTAGGACTTTGATGTTGATTTCATTCCATGTGTTGATGTATGAGGTTAATGAACCTATAGCCCATTTGGGGTATTACATTTTGCCCCTCTTTGAATTATTGTGCAAAGCACAGTGGTTCAAAGATAGTCTGTGTTTGATATTGAAACTGATGTTTGAAATTGATATTGATATGAAATAGAAGCTGATTAAAAGATTTGATATGAAGATAATAGGTCCTGAATGACCAAAGATAATGTTAACTATAACAGTAAATGAACTAATGATTGTGAAAAAGTGTCAAAACACTTGATTCTGAACCTTATGATTGTGAAGAAGTGAGTGACCGATTCCAGACTCGGTTGTCCTTAGAAGAATCACGTAGGTATCACATCTGAACCCTTTAGTTATCGAAGAACCAAGGAAATAACACTAATGAATCGATAGTTGCAAAAACTGATATAATTTACAAGATTAAGAGAATACCAGATTGATATGGATCTCGATGAATCTGATATGCCCTGAGTGATGATTGATTTTCCTCGAGTGATGAGATCTTTTGATGAATTAGTAACTAGACGTGGTTATTGTCTTGATGACTGAGGAAAGATATGATTTCAGCAAAGATATGATTTCAAATTAGATTACAGACTTTGAATGATATGGAATACCATGCCCCCTTCTGGATTAAAATTGAAATCTGACAAGAAAAGTCAGTGTTAAATGGTTTAGAAGCATGTTAATTGATTTGAGAAGTGGTTAAACACGTCCGGGAATGCATTCCGCATCGTTTTGAGGTCTAGAAGACCAAGTTTGACTAGGTGAAACCATGAGTTGACCATAGTTGACCAAGTTGAAATTTTGATAGTTTGATGTAAGATAATTAGTTAAGTTGAATACTGGATTTTTGTGATGATTGAAGGTTGATTATGCAAGTAGTGAATAATATAAACAATCTCAGATTTCAATTTTGATCCCGAAAAAGGATTCTACTTGCTATTTCGTTGGATGGACCTTTGTGTGAGATTCAGCTCTTGTTAGATTTGAAGATGTGATTGAAGAATCGTTTAAGCATTGAAGTTTATCTAACCATTGTGAGATCATGCAAAATGCAAAGAAACATGCAAAATGAAATGTAACCTAGGACCTAGGACCTAGTCACTAATCATGTGTTGATTTGTTATCATCATTGAACTTTTAGGTAACCAAATAAATCAATACAATGTCCACTAGCTATGAAACAATAGACATATGAATATCAATTTGTATGTGCAGGAATCAATACAACACCCACTGATTAGGCAACCATGGACATATGAATATTGATTTTATTTTTGGAATGTCGGATTAGATATAAGCACCAAGGCACAAACGCCAAGATGACCTGAATATCATGTCCATTTTGATATAGCAATTTGTATAGGTATCAAAACATAAACATCATCATGACCTAAATATGCCTTGCATTGCAAACACATCAAACAGTCAAGAGATCATTCTAAATCCAATGTGAATTACCCATAGTGACCCTTTATCATTCACATCCTTAGGTAAGATCACGTTTCACAGTAGGAGAAAGAACTCACTCAAAAAGACAATAGTTAGATCAAACTTCCTTGAATTTTCCGAGTATCAATGGTCGAGGTACGCATGGCCATCCAATTCGAGATAGAGGCTCTTACTTTCGGACACCATTTTAATCCAGAATTTCCAAAGTTGTTAGATTTTCACATACAAGCAGAAGACAAAGAAAAGATTATGCCCCCAATCATCACTCTCTAAATCTTGTAAAGGACATCATTGAAGAGCTCAAAGAGACACAATATGAAAAAATCTCAATGCGAAACAGTAAGCATACAAGGAGATAAAAGCATGAAAAAGCTATAAAGAATCATTTTGACATTTTGATATATATGCATTTATGATTCTCATGTTTTACATGTATATCACTTCTTTTAATGTCCTTATGATTGATTTTGAAATTAATTCTATAAAGATTAACAATGATATATGTGTGATTTAATCAAAAAGTTAGCTTTAATTAAATTCAGCCATGGTGTTGTAATTGTTATCTCTATTGAGCATTAATGGTTGTCATTAGTATCAAAGGTTATCAAAGATATCGGTCAATTACATATATCAACCTAGTTGGTAACTATAAGAAAAATAGGCCAGTCAGTTAAGTATATACACCGAGCATCAGACAGTTTACCAAGCATCAGTAGACACCGATACTGAGTGACAGTAAACACCGAGCATCAGAATAAACACCAAGAATTTTATATAGTGTTTACCAAGCATCACAGGAAATAGCATAGTATTTAGGAATGGCACATTATTCTATGAAAATGGTTACAACAAATCAGAAAATGTTTTACCAAGATCGAGAATAATTTATTGTTGAGATACGATGAAGATCTTTTATACATGTTGGATCTAGGTTATTGTTGTACACCGTAGATCTTAGGGTTTTGTTTAAGATTTGTAAACCTAATTTTGTATAAGTGGCATAAATTTGTATGCTATATAATTATATGTTTGCATCATTTTTTGTGTGAACTAATGTATGAGTGAAGAAGCACTTGAAGCACTAGCCTACCTTCAAGATTATCAGTTGATAGAGTAGATCAATATTCAGAGAAAATTAGATTAAGCAGAATCAGAGCAGGTTAACTATGTGTGTGAAAATTTTACTTGATCTGTAGACACAACACTTCAATAAAACATTAGAGGTTAGCAAAAATGAAATTGTGCAATGAACTAAAAGCTAAACAAACCAGGTGATTTACTTCCTTCTAATAGGTGCGAGTATGATGTTCTCAGATTGTTATCGAGATCAGTGACCTTGACGACACCTAAACGAAGGATTCAAATACAAAAATGATATGAAATATGAATGCAATTAATCTATATTTTTGGATTTTTCTATGCAATAAGAATGATAAACTTATATGAATCTATGCCAATATGGAAATTGATATGCTAAAATGATCTAACAATAATATGAAATCAAAAGTGATCTCACAAAATGTGGTTGATTCGCAAAGAAGTTATGATTCTCTAGATAGCAATTCACTAGCATAAGTTCACAAATTACGAGATGATTTGGGATGAGCTGAAGCCTTAATTTATAGAAATCTAGGGCTTTGGAGGATGCATGAAAAAAAGCCATAAATCACTCAAATAACTCAGGTTGTTTTTTGAGTTATTTTTAAATAAAGGATATTTAATTTACAAAAACATGCAAATCATGCAAAAATAGCTTTTTAACTCAAATTAGAAGTTTAGATCAACTTTAAAACTCAAAAATGATGTTGAGTTCCAAAAAGTCAATTACTTGCATTGATTTTCTGATTTGGAGTTTAACTGCTCTTTGATTGTGCACATGGATAATTATGAATTAATAAATAAATAAAGTGATTTATTGTCAACTTAACTGATTTTGAAAAATAAAACAATTGATTTATGGGTTAATCAATTATTTTTCAAACTTTTATTCAAAAATAATATTATTAAATATGACAACTTGCTTTAATTAATTAAATAAGAATTTAATCAATTAATGATAGGAATTTTAATTTATTGTCAAATTTAAATAATAATACTTAGGAATAAATACAATTAAATTCAATTAAATAATTAAGTGGCATAATTAAATCTAATTAATTAAATATTGAGAATATTCAATTAATCAAACTTTAGGATAAATATGATCTATCACCAAATAATTATTAAATTAAAGATAATTAAGATGATTAGGAATATTACTAAGAATATTCCCCGATGCAGAATTTAAGATAATCAATTAGGATTTGTTGATGTTCAGATGTGCCTTTGGTTAGGACTTTGATGTTGATTTCGTTTGATGTGTCTATGTATGAGGTTAATGAACATATAGCCCATTTTTGGGGTATTACATTTTGCCCCTCTTTGAATTATTGTGCAAAGCACAGTGGTTCAAAGATAGTCTGTGTTTGATATTGAAACTGATGTTTGAAATTGATATTGATATGAAATAGAAGCTGATTAAAAGATTTGATATGAAGATAATAGGTCCTGAATGACCAAAGATAATGTTAACTATAACAGTAAATGAACTAATGATTGTGAAAAAGTGTCAAAACACTTGATTCCGAACCTTATGATTGTGAAGAAGTGAGTGACTGATTCCAGACTAGGTTGTCCTTAGAAGAATCACGTAGGTATCACATATGAACCTTTTAGTTACCGAAGAACCAAGGAAATAACACTAATGAATCGATAGTTGCAAAAACTGATATAATTTACAAGATTAAGAGAATACCAGATTGATATGGATCTCAATGAATCTGATATGCCCCGAGTGATGATTGATTTTCCCCGAGCGATGAGATCTTTTGATGAATTAGTAACTAGACGTGGTTGTTGTCTTGATTACTGAGGAAAGATATGATTTCAGCAAAGATATGATTTCAAATTAGATTACAGACTTTGAATGATATGGAATACCATGCCCCCTTCTGGATTAAAATTGAAATCTGACAAGAAAAGTCAGTGCTAAATGGTTTAGAAGCATGTTAATTGATTTGAGAAGTGGTTAAACATGTCCGGGAATGCATTCTGCATCATTTTGAGGTCCAGAAGACCAAGTTTGACTAGGTGAAACCATGAGTTGACCATAGTTGACCAAGTTGAAATTTTGGTAGTTTGATGTAAGATAATTAGTTAAGTTGAATACTAGATTTTTGTGATGATTGAAGGTTGATTATGCAAGTAGTGAATAATATAAACAATCTCAGATTTCAATTTTGATCCCGAAAAAGGATTCTACTTGCTATTTCGTTGGATGGACCTTTGTGTGAGATTCAGCTCTTGTTAGATTTGAAGATGTGATTGAAGAATTGTTTAAGCATTGAAGTTTATCTAACCATTGTGAGATCATGCAGACATGCAAAATACAAAGAAACATGCAAAATGAAATGAAACCTAGGACCTAGGACCTAGTCACTGATCATGTGTCGATTTGTTATCATCATTGAACTTTTAGGTAACCAGATAAATCAATACAATGTCCACTAGCTATGAAACAATAGACATATGAATATCAATTTGTATGTGCAGGAATCAATACAACACCCACTGATTAAGTAACCATGGACATATGAATATTGATTTTATTTTTGGAATGTCGGATTAGATATAAGCACCAAGCCACAAACGCCAGGATGACCTAAATATCATGTCCATTTTGATATAGAAATTTGTATAGGCATGAAAACATAAACGTCGTCATGACCTGAATATGCCTTGCATTGCAAACACATCAAACAGTCAAGAGATCATTCTAAATCCAATTTGAATTACCCGTAGTGACCCTTTATCATTCACATCCTTAGGTAAGATCGCGTTTCATAGTAGGAGAAAGAACTCACTCAAAAAGACAATAGTTAGATCAAACTTCCTTAAATTTTCCGAGTATCAATGGTGGAGGTACGCATGGCCATCCAATTCGAGATAGAGGCTCTTACAGTCAGACACCATTTTAATCCAGAATTTCCAAAGTTGTTAGATTTTCACATACAAGCAAAAGACAAAGAAAAGATTATGCCCCCAATCATCACTCTCTAAATCCTATAAAGGACATCATCGAGGAGCTCAAAGAGACACAATATGAAAAAATCTCAATGCGAAACAGTAAGCATACAAGGAGATAAAAGCATGAAAAAGCACAGATTATTTTCAGTTTGCATTTGATGTTTGATTGCATTGTTGTAGATGCAAAATCCTTTCTAGAGACAAGACTAACTGACTGACTCACATGAAGCTTCAAAGGACTCTGACTAGATATGATACATCTAAAATATACTGGAGACCATATGATTTGACATTGATAGCCCCCAAGTGGTAAGCATTGATAGGATACATACGCTTGAGCTGATTGGTGTACAGACTGACTTATTGAAAACTGGAAATGCAGAAACAAACCGGGAGATATGTACAAACTAAAGCAAGACAAAAAGCTGGGAAAGACCAAGATTGCACTGATAGGTGGAGCATTTTGAAACAAGTGGTGCTCGTTTGCCAGGTTTTCACCATCTTGGCAGAGATTCCATTTTTGCTACCAAGGCACCTGTTTCCAGGTTTTCACCAAGGCACTTTTTCTTTTTCTCATTTTTTTTGTACTTTTGATATTTTTTACTTTTTTTGTGAATCATCAAGGCACCTATTGCTAGGTTTTCACCAAGATGTTCAATTTTTCAGGACTTTTTCTAATTTTTCTAATTTTTTCAGGATATTTTGCCATAGACTGAATGCTTTAGGCATAGAATTTCTTCAGATGGAGAATGTTGATTGGTTCTCAAAGCTATTCTCCTTCAATCATTGAGAGTTGATAGGCACCAGAGCCAAAAGTAGCAGTGATTACAAAGGGACCCAGCCAGTTGGGTTCAAACTTCCCTTTGCGTTCTCAATGGGATTGATTTTTAGGATTTTCTCTCAAGACTAGATCACCAACCTGAAATTCTCTGTGTCTGACTTTCTTGTTGTAGCCTCTAGACATTCTCTTTTGATATACTCTGAGATGATCATACACTACTTGTTTGTTCTCATCTAGTAGTTCAAGTTCTTGAAACCTAGACACTTTGTAGTCATCATCAATTACTAGACCATGCATTTTGATTCTTAGTGATGGGATTTTGATCACAATAGGCAGTACCACTTCAGACCCATAAACTAAAGTGAAAGGTGTAGCCCTAGTAGGTGTTCTGATACTTGTTCTATAGGCCCAGAGAGCTGGATTGATCATGAGATGCCAGTCTCTTCCTATTTTATTAACTGTGCGGTGTAATATTTTCAATAGATTTTTGTTAGAAGCCTCTACTTGGCCATTCCCTTGAGGATAGTAGATAGAAGACCAATGTTGTGTGATCTTGAATTTGGCACATAGATCATCTAGGTCTTTGTTCTTGAATTTTCCACCGTTATCTATGATTATGGAATGAGGTATCCCATATCTGCATATGATATAGTTCAATATGAACATAGATATTTGCTTTCTTGTTGCTTGTGTCAAAGGGACTTCTTCTACCCATTTTGTAAAATAATCTATGGCTATGATTATATGGGTATGTCCATTAGAAGAATGAGGATGAATCATCCCGATAAGATCAAATGCCCATTGATGGAAAGGCCATTGCATTGTAAAGGGGATTAGATCTCTCCCTAGAGCATGAATTAAGTTGCCATGCACTTGGCACTTTTGACAATTCTTAGCAAACTTGATAGCCTCTTTCTCCATTTTAGGCCAATAGTACCTAGCCCTAATAATTTTTCAAGCTAGTGTTAAACCGTTTGAGTGTGACCCACAAATACCATCATGGACTTCCTCTAATGTACGTTGAGACTCTTCCCATTCTAAACATCTAAGTAGTGTACCATCTAGACCTCATTTGTACAGATCATGACCAATGATGACATATCGGGAGGCATTTCAGATAAGGTATCTCTTTTCATGGCAGTTGAAAGTATCAGGGATAATTTGGTCTTGGAGATAGGAAAATAGGTTTTTGTATATGGATGAATCATGACCTACAATAGTGAAAATCATGTGGGTTTCATGGGAGTCATATGCAGGATAAGATAGTGCTTCCATCAAGAACTCATAGCGTAGCTCATGTTCAGGCTGCTGTAATAAAGTAGATAGCATTGCCATTGCATTGGTAGCCTTGTTCTCCATTCTAGGAATTTTCTCAAATGTGATAGATATGAAATACTTCTTTAAATCATCTACCACTCTCTTGTAAGGAATGAGCTTTTCATCTTTAGTTTGGTACACATCATTGACTTGATGACTAACAAGTCGAGGGTCTCCATGAATGTGTAGCTCTGTCACTCTCCACTCAATTGCTAGTTTCATACCATTCAAAAGGGCTTCATATTCTGCAATATTGTTTGTGCAAGGAAATTTTAATCTGAATGCTTTTGGGATTGAGTATCCTTGAGGAGTTATGAACAATATGCCTACTCTAGATCCATTCTGTGTGTAGGAGCCATCAAAGAATAATTGCCATTCTCTAGAAGAAAGAGTCATGATAGAGGAATCAAGAAATTCCATTTGCATTGGTGTATTGTCAATCATAGGTGCATTTGCTAATTGATCAGCAATAACCTACCCTTTCATATCTTTTCTTTCCACGTATTCAATGTCAAATTCACTTAAGAGCATAACCCATTTAGCTAATCTACCTCTGAGGGTAACTTTGCTTAGTAGGTACTTGAGGGGATCAATCTTAGGTATCAATTGTGTGCTATGAGCTAACATGTAGTGTCTCAGTTTCTATGATGCAAAGATCACAGCTAGACAATCTTTCTCAATTATTGAATAGTTCTTCTCATATGCAACCAATGTTCTACTGATATAGTATATAGCTCTTTCCTTTTTGTTCTCATCATGTTGTGCTAGCAATGCCCCTAGTGATGTATCTGTTGTGGAGACATATAAGATCAATGGCTTCCCATGAATAGGAGGCATCAAGATAGGAGGATTTGATAGATACTTCTTGATATGATCAAATTTCTTTTCACATTCTTCATTCTATGCAAAGGTCACACCTTTATGTAATGTTTTTGTAAAAGGTTGTGATATATCAACAAGCTGTGATATAAATCTTCTAATAGATTGAACTCTTCCTTGCAAGGTCCTCATTTGACTACTATTCTTTGGAGGTTGCATTTCCATTATAGCCTTTACTTTAGCTGGATCAACTTCAATACCCTTCTTTGAAACTATGTATCCTAAGAGCTTTCCAGAAGTGACACCAAAAGCACACTTCTTAGGATTTAGTCAGAGACTAAACTTTTCCATTCTATCTAGGATCATGCTCAAGTCCTTTAGATGTTTAGTTCTAATCATAGATTTTGCTAATGTGTCATCAACATAATCTTCCATGGTTCGATGCATCATGTCATGGAAAATAGATGTCATTGCTCTTTGATATGTAGCACCAGCATTTTTAAGCCCAAATGGCATGACATTCCAACAGAAAGTACCCCATGCACATGTGAAAGCAGTTTTCTCTTGATCCTCTAGAGCAATTTTTATTTGGTTATATCCAGAGAAACCATCCATTAAGGAATACATCTCAAAACCCACAGTCATGTCCACTATCATATCAATGTTAGGTAGTGGAAAATCATCCTTAGGGCACGCTCTATTCACATCTCTAAAGTCTGTGCACACTCTAATTGAACCATCTGGTTTAGAAATAGGTACAATATTGGAGATCCACTCTGCATAGTCAATAAATTGGATGAATCCATCTTTTAGGAGCTTTTCTAATTTAGCTTTTACCAAGAGTGCAACATGAGGATGCATCTTTCTCAATTTTTTCTTGACAGGTTTTATATTAGGAGCTATAGATAAATGGTGCATGATAAGATTAGGATCCAACCCTGGCATATCTGAGTATTTCCAAGCAAATTTGATCTTCTTCTTTGTTAGGAATGTAGTAAATTTTTGCTTCTCTTCTTCTGATAATGATTGTGCTACGTGTACCAATTATGGTTCCTCTGTTGTACCCAAATTGATGGATTGAGTGGGTTCAATTAGAACTGGAGATCTGTCCTATAAATGACTCAGAAGGACATCAAATATCTCATCCTTAGGCACCTCAGAGAGGTTTTCACCTTCAGATATGTCTTTTATTTTTACTTTTGCAGGTTCTGAGATTGCCACAAAGTGGTTTTCACCCTCAAAACTCTTTTTCTTTTTATTTTTATTCTTATTTTTCTGACTAAGATATTTGATGTCCGACTCTGTCATGCTAACACTCGGTTCACTAATGGAAGTACTCATAGGCTAAACTGCATTGAGGTAGCAAGCAAGGGCATAGTCATTCGGGAAGGTATAAATACCATGGCTCAGATTTGTGGAGGTTTGATCAATAAGTTCTAGATATTGGATAGTCAAAGTGGGGAAAGATTGGGAGATAGTGTTTATGGATATGGATATGTCATCATTGGTCCTAACCTGATGCTTGAGTTCAAAGGTGATATTACAAATTAAGACATTCAATTCGTGAATAGGCTCAATGTCATTGTGGGAGTTCAATTCAGCCATAGGTGGATCAAACTCAATAGGCTCATCATTTCTCTCTAGACTTACATTGGGTTGAGGTGCATATTGGTGAATAACATCAACATGTTTCTCTGTAATAAGCTCATCTGGTTCTAGAATGGCTCCCCATTCATAGTCATTAGATTCATCTTTTGATTCAAGATCTCGAGGAAATATTAGAACATGAGTAAAGTCAGGGTGAATACCCCAAGAAGGGTTACCCTCAGATTCTAGTTTGAATTCATACTTATGGGAATCTATCTCAGAATCACTACCACCTCCCTCTTCTTGATTGTTTTCAAGATTAGCTAGTTCTTGTGTTGCAACTATCTCTTGATTGATAGTAGGTTCTTGTGTTTCTACTACATTAATTCTTTTGATTGGATCATCTTTATCATCAAGAAGGTCTTTGATCTCTTTAGGCAATTTTTCATAGGGGATGAGTTCTGAGCTATCTGAATCACTATCTGATGGTTTTGTTTCTTCTTTCTTAAGAAGAGGTTCTCCTGATGTGGTCTTCTCTATGACATGAGAACAATTACCTTTGAGGTGATAGGGTTTCTTCTTAAAGCCTAGGCCAATAGTATTCTTATTTGCTCTACCAGTATGTGGGAGAGGTGCCTCAAGACCTTTTCCTCTAATTCCTAGAGCTCCTTTACCTAAATCTCCCATCTTAGCTATTAATTTATCTCCTGGACCATATGACTTAGAAGGGATTTTAGATACTATAGAGTCACTAGTTTGAACAACTTGAGATTCAGGTTCGTCTTTGTATAGCCATGATAGCACAATTTCATCCTCTTCAAACTCTTGCTTGGATACTTGTTCTGCTACAAAATTATTTTTATATGCTTCAAAAGGTTCTTTAGAGTCTGGTTTGGATTGTTTCAAATATTTCCCATAAGACTTAGGCGAGACAGGGAGAGATGTCAAAGATAAGACTGGCTCGATAGTATATTCTCCCATACTATTTTATTTGATATTAACCTCTTTTGCAAGATCTTCCATGTTAGATGTGGATGTTTCTTTAGTTGGTTCAATGGAAGATTCTCTGTTATTAGGCACAAGCTTATCTGTAGTTTCCTTCAAGGTGTTGCAAGTTGTATTCAGATCTTTCAGGATAGTAACCTCTACTCTTTCATAAGGAAACTTCAAACATTGATGGTACGTAGAAGGAATAGCTTGCATTTCATGTATCCATGGTCTCCCTAGGAGAATGTTGCAAGCCAAACGTAGATCAAGCACTTGACAGATAGTATCTTTGATAACTGGACCTTCTCTGATGGGTAAGACAATGGTGCCTTTAGAAGATCTTTCTTGTTCATCATAGGCTTTTATGGTGATCTTCTTTTGAGGATCAATAGCCAATTCTGAAAATCCCAATTGTGCGATCAAGCTGTAGGAACAAATGTTTAGGGCAGCGCCCCCATCTACCAACACATGTTTGACTCTATGGTTTTGGATCAAGACTTCTATATGCAAAGGCTGATTATGTGGGTGACTCAAGGAGTTGTCATCTTCCTCTGAAAAGGAGATATATTGTGGATATGTAAGATGTCCAACCATAGTTTGGAACCTATCTAAATCAAGGTCATCGGGAACATTGGAACTGAGAAAAGCTTTGTCTAGAATGGCTCTGTGAGCTGGAGAGATCTGAAGCAACTCAAACATAGAGATTTTGGCATTAGTGTGTTGGAGTTGTTGAACAATGCTATAAGATGTAGGCCTCATATCCTTTGGATTGGAAGATTTGGAAGCAGCCTTCTGTTTGGAAGTAGATGAAAGATTGAAGGGCACCTTAGGAACATTTGATGAGTTTGAGATTTTTTCTTTCAGATGTGCTTGGGCTTGTGATTGAGTAACCACGTTGGTGGATTAATTTTGTCTCTCTTCTTAAAATTGTGATGACATTGCAACTTTCAGAGAGACATGGTTCAACCATATTGATGAAAGCATTATTTCCAAGGTAGGCATAGTTGACTTTTGCCCCCATATTAGGCTGAGAAGTTGAAACTTCTTGACCATGTTTCAGAAATGGTTCTTTGAATGTCATATGATCATTATTGCTCTTAGGATTGTCAACTATGATGTCTCCATTATTGATTAGATCTTGAATGGTGTGTTTCAACCGAAAGCAGTTATTCATTTTGTGACATTTACCTTGATGGAAATCATAGAATTCATTTTCTCTCCACCATTTTGGCTTAGGCTCAGAATCAGTTGGTCAGATTGCTAGCAAAGAGATGATGTTATCAGCTAGTAGAGCTCTCATGGAGGATTCCAAAGATTCTCCAAGAGGATTAAACTTTCATTTATTATCCCATCTTTTGTATTCTAGCTTCTTTTGAGATGGTTCAGATGACTTTTGTTCTGAAGCTTTGATGGCTTGGGAACCAAGAGTTAGATTGTAGGATAGTGCCTTTTATGGGGCATGGATAGTGTCAACAACACCATTTGTGACAATTCCTTTATTCTTGTTCCATTTTTTGTTCTTGTCTTTAGAACTGGATCCTGATTCATACTTGTCTTTTTGAAGTGTGATTTCTCCTTTTTTCACAAGCACTTTTTAAATTTTAATAGCATTGTCCACCATCTTATCAAAAGATGTATGATCTTGCATTTGTAGAGGATAATTGATTTCTAGAACAAGGTTATTGATGAAGATTTCTAGTTTTTCTATTTCTGGAATAGGTCTGGCATATAGAGAGAACTTCTTCCTCCATCTCTTGAGAAATGTTAGGAATGGTTCTCTTGGATATTGCTTGAGATTATAGATATCAATCATGGAGACTAGATGTTCAATATTGTAGGAGTATTGCGGATAAAACAATTTGATCAACTCCTCAAAAGTTTTGATAGTAGAAGGCAATCTAGAGAACCAGTGGATGGCTACTCCACCCAGAGATCTAGGAAAGAGGCACATCAGATAGGTCGGTTCATGCATGAACTCCATGGATTGTGTATAGAATTCTCTAACATGATCTTGAGGATCTGAGTGTCCATCATACTTATCATACTTCAGCATCTCCACTCTTTTTAGAAATGGTGGCATATACAAGTCTTTGTCAAAAGGAAAAGGGCATAGAGCTTCCATGGAGAACTCCTTGGGTTCCTTTTCTTTCTCAAGGCTGTTAAGTTTGACTTGTAAAGCATGTATTTGTTTCATCATAGCCGTTATTAGAGTTTCTTCCTCATGTGTGATGATAGCTTTGACATTAAAATTAGGAGGAAGCTTAGCTCCTTGATGAGCCAATTGTAAAAAGTATGCTTCTCTGTCTTCTTTCAAGAAATTCTTCATCATTCATTTGAAGTTATCATCATTTTGATATTGAGCAATTTCTTCAGGTGTGGGTTCCTGATCTACACCATGTTGAGATTGAGCTCCTTGAGAGCCAAAGTTTGTCCCTACTTGAGACATGGTAGGAGTTTGTGAACTCCCTGGAATAGATTGATGTGGGGTTTGTTGGGTACCTCCGTGAGTTGATGGAGGAGGAATGTAACCATTTTTTAATCAAAAGTTGCCAATATTGTCATCCTTGTAAAGACCAAAATTGATGAGTTGCTCAAGAGTTGGACCCCTCATAGTGGTTATAGGTAAGGTCTGGGATGCTTCTCCAAGTTTCTTGTGTGAGGAAGCTCTGGTTTCCACCATCAACTTTGAGTGAAACAAAGAATAATATCCAGATGACTGAAGAATGAATTGAATCAAAATTATCAGATCACGCAACCTTGTCAAGGTTTGATTGATTTGAAGATTCGATTAGATGTGGGTGAAGGATATTGTGCCCTAGATGTATGGGTAGATTGCCTAAAAGATAGCGGACACAAGTTCACAACACTTAGTCTATTTTTGAAGATTTGATAGAAGATTGATAGTTATGACACAAGATGATAAAGACTTAAATCGATTAAACAGAAGGCTGAATTAGATTCAAAAGACCACTTTTGGAAAATGTTAGGATTCTCAATAGCTACTACCCTATTTCTGACACAGTGATTTGTTCGACAGATTCTGGAAATAGGCTAAAAAAGCTAAATATCTAGCAATTCTAACAATTTTCTAACAACTTTCAAAAATTTCCCAAATGACACTTTGCAAACTCATACGGTAGTGGGTATACTATGAAACGACAGTTGAAAGGATCATATGATAGTTGCTAGCAGGATTTGACTTTTTGAATTTGACTCGCAGAAAGACTCATACGACACTGGGTTCTCTATCATACGATAGATGGGCAGTAATGAAATGACACTTGATAGAAACTCATATGACTTTCTGACCTCTTGAGATGACTTTTGACTCTAGAAAAGAATTTTACTTCAGATTTTGCAAATTTTGAGTTTTTAGATTCGAATTGTTTACAAATTGTACTATCTAGATTTGAGGATTGTAATAGATTTGTTCATTTTAAGTAACCAGATAGATAAACAAGAATGCAAAATAGCAAGCAAGTGATTTCAAGCATGTCTGAAAACAATGAACAAGGGCAAAAGCAACCTTGCACATGAACAATCAAGTGACTTATTCATTCTAATCCTCAAAAGCACTAATTGTGTATGTTCCAAAATGTTTTGCAATGACGCACATATACCCTAGAAAATAAAAATTTGGCCTCGCTAGGGTTTTTAGTAATGGTTTGACTCTGCAACTTTTATGATCCAAAGGGGTGAACTCCAAGCCCGGTGCACTAGGGTTTTGACATAGTCTGAGAATTTAATCAATCAGGAGCTGCTAGGGAGATCTAACAACCCAACAATGAACCACACCTATGAAGATTTCTTCCACAAGGACATTTATATAGCGGTCATTACTACCACGTCTGAAATGGCTATTACCACTTGAGGTTTTGTCAATGTAGTTTTCCCTGTGAGGGGATTGTCCGCTATGGTTAACCCTCTCTAAAGGTGACTCAAAGTATGATACCACAAGGGGACTTGGCTCTAGATCCAAGGTTTTGATGCCTCTTCACTTTTAACCCAAACAAAGCAAGCAAATTAATCTGACATGCTCAGACAAAGTTTGTTTCACCAAGGTCTATGATGTCAACCCCATGTGATCTATCAACCTCTTCGGAGAGAGAATGTATCGATCAATAAGAGAAGATGCACTAACCGAGTAGAATGTGAAACACACTAAGTATCCTCCCTACCTACAAGGATTCTGTCATCAAGAAGGATTTCACTAGGAATCCAATCTCTCAAGAATCACAAATAGTGTTCATAGGGCCTAATTACTATGTGAGCACAGATATATTTTTGAAAGTAAATCTACCGAAAGTACCCAAAAGCAGAAAGAGGAACACTTAACGCTTAAAGAGAATATGAGGTGATTCCACAAGGTGGAACAATTAACCCCTCACACAAGCTAAAAATGAGTCCACAACTTAGAAAAAAAGTGAGTTCTAAAAAGCACAAAAGGGTTGCCTGGTGGAACAATTAACGCTTCTATCCTCTAGACCCCTCCCCTTTATGGTGCTAAGATTGCAACCACGGGGTGGAATGAGGGGCCGAAAGATTAGCGAGTCCAATAACCCAAGATAGCAATCTAGATCAATCACAAGTATCTAAGACTACTTAAATGAATACCTAAGGTGTCACAACCTAGTATCAATTATGCAAGTGTGTAAAACAAAAGCATGAAAAGAAGCAATCAAGCTAGACACATGAGAGATTTATTTTAAGTCCAAATCAAAATATTATCAAGACAAGTAGAGTACCTGAGATCCTCACAATGTGCTTAGTAGATATTTACTGTATTTTTATCTTTGTTAAGCAATCCCGCGCAAGCAAGCAACAAACTCTCCGATAAGAAAATAAGCAAACAAGCAAATAAGATATGCAACGTATCTTCAACTTATGAAAACCCTAGGGTTAGCTCTAAAAATAAATTATTATTAGCAATAATAACTGAAAATTAACCCAAATGACAACTCATATCATTCATTGAACCATGTAAAAAAAAAAGTGCATACCCATCACAAAATTTTATTTTTTTTGCTGCATTTGACCTAGTCAACAAGATGTAATTTTTTTGATATGATTTTGACTACAAAAATAGAAATTCAGAATAGAGATCCCTACTAAGAAATAGAGAGCTTTCCAAAAATATAAAAATTTTAGAAAAATCTCTTCATTTGTGCCCTAGAGACCCGTTTTACCAAAATAGACCAGTTTTTGTAAATTGACTATCTGAGATATTATATTGCATCCAAATTTAAAATAAAAAGAATGGAACCCCTATATAATTTAAAGAGATTTCCGAAAATATAAAAATTTCTGAAAAATATGCTGATTTGCATCAGATATTGATTTTTTCTGGAATTTCAAAAAAAAATTATTAAAATTTCAAAACATCTCAAAAAATTCTAAATTTTTTACTGTAGCTTCCTTGATAGGTGTCCAACTTGAAAAAAAAAATTTAGAGAAAAAATCCAAGTCGTTTGGGAGATAAAATTAAATATTTGAAACTTTAGGGTTTTAGCTCCCCAAAAAAATCAAAACTAGCATGTAAAGGTGGGTTGCCCCATGATGGGTGCCAAAAATGTGTGTGTGAAAATTGTACCTAATCTATAGACACAACACTTCAGTAAAATATTAGAGGTTAGCAAAAATGAAATCATGTAATGAATTGAAAGCTAAACTAACTAGGCAATTTACTGCCTTCTAATAGGTGCGAGTATGATGTTCTCATATTGTTATTGAGATCAATGACCTTGAAGAAACCTAAACAAAGGATTTGAATGCAAAACTAATATGAAATATGAATGCAATTAATCTATATTTTTGGATTTTTCTATGCAATAAGAATGATAAACTGATATGAATCTATGCCAATATGGAAATTGATATGCTAAAATGATCTAACAATAATATGAAAACAAAAGTGATCTCACAAAACGTGGTTGATTCACAAAGAAGTTCCGATTCTCTAGATAGCAATTCACCAGCATAAGTTTGTAAATTATGAGATGATTTGGGATGAGCTGAAGCCTTAATTTATAGAAATCCAGGGCTTTGGAGGATGCACGAAAAAAAGCAATAAATCACTCAAATAACTCAGGTTGATTTTTGAGTTATTTGTAAATAAAGGATATTTAATTTACAAAAACATGCAAATCATGCAAAAATGACTTTTTAACTCAAATTAGAAGTTTAGATCAACTTTAAAACTCAAAAATGATGTTGAGTTTCAAAAAGTCAATAACTTGCATTGATTTTCTGATTTGGAGTTTAACTGCTCTTTGATTGTGCACATGGATAATTATGAATTAATAAATAAATAAAGTGATTTATTCTCAACTTAACTGATTTTGAAAAATAAAACAATTGATTTATGGGTTAATCAATTATTTTTCAAACTTTTATTCAAAAATAATATTATTAAATATGACAACTTGCTTTAATTAATTAAATAAGAATTTAATCAATTAATGATAAGAATTTTAATTTATTGTCAAATTTAAATAATAATACTTAGGAATAAATACAATTAAATTCAATTAAATAATTAAGTGGCATAATTAAATCTAATTAATTAAATATTGAGAATATTCAATTAATCAAACTTTAGGATAAATATGATCTATCGCCAAATAATTATTAAATTAAAGATAATTAAGATGATTAGGAATATTACTAGGAACATTCCCCGCTGCAGAATTTAAGATAATCAATTAGGATTTGATGATGTTCAGATGTGTCTTTGGTTAGGACTTTGATGTCAATTTCGTTCGATGTGTCGATGTATGAGGTTAATGAACCTATAGCCCATTTTTGGGGTATTACACTAACTGAGTAGTTCAAAGCAGAGATTCATCATAGTAAAGGTGATACTTTATCAATACGTTATTGATTTGTATTAGACAATTAAGTTGTCATTAGTAGATAGATACCTATTGCTTTCTAATCATTGTAATAGATTTTTGTAAAATCTCTTAACAGAGTACACTTGACAGTCTTTTGTAAATCTCTTAACCGAGTGCACACTCAAGTAGTGTTGCTAAAATCCTCTAACTAGGTTGATCTAGCTAATCTATTATGTTACTCCTAACAAGGTAAGATCACCAGAAGTAATCAAAACTTGTAGCCCTAACAGGAAAACCTTTTCTATCTGTAGTAGTGAAGAATTTGTGGGTGTCACCCCCACCACAATTTTTACCTTCTAACAAGGGTTTCTGCGTTACCAAAATACTTGTGTTATGGGACTATTATATTGTTGATTTCAGGTTGTTTACTTTCACAAGTTGAAGGGATGAATGATACATGTATTAGATACGAGTTATTCTACAAGGTTACTATTGTTTGTTGTTGTAGATCTAAAAGTTTGATGTGTTAAAGTTTTTGTGGGCACTGATTCACCCCTCCCCTCTCAGTACCCTATCTCTCCTAATTCCAACAATTGGTATCAGAGCATAGTTCTCTTATTGGATAGTTTAACCACTGAAGGGTAAAGATCTAAGCCATGGAGAGGTATAAGTTAGATATGTCTATTGAGAATCAGAAGATTCAAATGCAGATGTTTTTTGAACAGTATAAGCAAGCCAAGGAAGGACTGAAGAAATTACTGGTTGAAAGAAAGAACCTAGCTATTCTGCAAAATGAGATTGGCTACCATGAAGAAGCAATTGATGCTTTATTTAACCACATTGGATCTAGTTTTGGAAGTATCTCTGATGGATCTGAAAGTATAATCTCTGATTTGTCTAAAAAGAATTAGCATTTAACCAAACAAGTGAAAGCACTACAAATCGGTCAAGAATCTCAAATGGTGAGAATGGTTGAAATAATGAACAATGCTAGATAGGCTGAACAAGAAAGGAATCTGGCTATTGAAGACCGAAGATAGACAACTGAACAACTACAAGTTAAAGAGAGTGAGATACAAAGACTCATCAATCATCACTTTGAAATATCTAATCAGATGATAACTATGAATCAAGAAGTCAATCGAGTGAATGGAGAATTTTCTAGAAGACTTGAAGATGTTGCAATACTCAGAGAAGAGAATAAAAAACCTAGAAATGAAATAAAAATACAAAAATAGCATAATGAGATGATGAGGCTAACTGAGAACAATTCCAAGAAGATTGATGATTTTCTAATTAATCAAAGAAGATTTGGAAGTAGAGCTAGATTAGGCTATACCGGTGAAGGAGAATCATTGCAATAAGCTGAACAAGTCAACAATAATCAAAATCAGAGACCTAAAGTGTTGACATGTTATCATTGTGGAAAACCGGGACATACATCTAATGTGTGCAGAAGTAAAGCACAAGGTAAACCTCATGTCACTCCTAAGTTTAATGGTTATTTCTATTATTGTGGTAGGTATGGTCACCAAGCTTATGAGTGTAGAGCTAAATGGAATGATAATGCTAACAATACTACTATGGAGAAAATATGCTATACTTGTAATAAACATGGACACATTGCATGAGAGTGTAAGGAAAAAATGAAACAAGTATGGACTCCTAAGCAGAAGACACAACGCAAGTTGTATCAACCGAAGAGACAAGGTAATTCTTATGTTTGGAACTATAACACATGGGCTAACTATGTTGCATGTGGTAGATATGGGCACATTGCAGCAAATTGTAATAGGAAAAGATGGGCTGGACAATCAAGAAGCTGGACAAGCACTAGAATGGCATGTATGCATTGTCATAAGGTCGGTCATTTGAGAAAAGACTGCAGAGACTGAGCACCAGAAGAAGGTCATGTATTTGAGAGTGGAAACACTATTGTAGATATCATAAGAATAAGGAATAGCATGTGGAAGAAGGCATCTAATGAGAATGCAGAGTCAAGTAATGTTGTCGGTGAAACCTCATCCACTAGATTGGGTGACATCGGTACCTCCACTTAAGAAGATATAGGTATGTATGGGACTAACATTTCAAAATGATCACATTTTACATACAGTTCCTTATATATGTTGTGCACATACCAAATCTGCATAAATGAAGATGCATTATGGTTTATATATTTTGTGCTAACAAAGTTACATAGTTAGTAAAAGTTAGACCGAGCATTGGTTACTCGTCGCTAATCACTATTCAAGGTTAACCAAATAACAGTATCAACCGAGAAAAGAAGTCTTGTGTTAACCAAGCTGATGAAAGATTGTAGCTATCATCGAGCTAACAATTGTCATGAATCGGAAAGTAGGTCAAGCATTTATTGCATAACGTTTTGAGCGGGAATATCTAAAATTCTATAAATACATGGAAAGATAGAGTTTATTTTTCACATTACAATTTCAGAGAGCTAAGACTTCACAGTGCGAGTTTGAGCAAGAATCTTTCATGCAAATTCAAGCAGTTGTAATTCGAACCGATCACACTCTTTAATACATTCCGAGTAATTTGAAACCCTACCGAGCACATTTCTCATACTTATCAGAAAACCTAGTTTGTTGAAATGGCATCAACTATGATTTCTTCTAAAGTTATGGATGAAGAAGTTAATTTGATAGTGTCAGAAAGTTACAAGGAACCACCTTATAAGTTACACCCTAAACTTGCCTCTAAAATGGATTTAGCGGGCATTTTTTCAAGCATCTCACATAGGGTTTTGTTGACGAAAGACATACGATCATACATACACTGCAAAATTGGGGAAATAGGTGATTCAATATGTATGTTGTGTATGAGGCACTTTGTAATGAGAAAATGGAACTAAAACTAGAGCACAAATTGGTTAAGACACTTGGTCTTACTCATACCCTAGATTTCCTAAAGGATTTTAAGAACGGATGGATTAGGGTTATGTTATACCACTATCATGAGGGCACATTCTGGCTAGATAGACCAATCAAGGTCACAAAAAGAATGATTAGCAGGGTTACTAGTTACCCTACTACCGATAAAGCCAAAGCATTTCGAAGCTCATCCTAAGCTGATGTTGAAAAGAATACTAGCATAGCATGGGACGGTAGAGTACTAAAAATTTCATCTATTATGGATCCCAAAGTTAAGTTCGTAGCACATGTAATTGGGTACAAGATATATCAGTCAAGTAGGTTAAACAATGTACCCTATAGCGCAGTCGACATGGCACACAAATTGATAAAGAAGGGTCATCAAATTGACCTAGCCGAGCTACTACTGAGACAGGTTGAGGAAAAATTGAAGACAATCAGGACATAGAAGTCCAATACTTGTAAGTTTGGATCACTCCTAGTATGTTTATTTTTCTATCTCCAAAAATTATTTCCCTCTGTCGGTCACAATGACTGGATAGATGATACACTGATCACTTCACAAATATTTGATATTATGAAAGGTCTGGGAGATAATGCTGAGAAAGTAATAAATAGTTATTTTAAAGATTTCAAAGTGAAGATGAATTTAAGAAGTAGAATTCCTGATGAATTGGTCAAAAAATATGCGATGGACATTTGTTTCTTAGTGAACACCGACCACACTATGATAAAATATGTAGAACCAAGGACAAAATGGCTAGCACCTATGGGATATGAGATGGATTATGATTTTGGTTTGAAATATATTAAGGCACTGCTAGCATTACCAAAGGACACTAAGGCTACAAGGTTTGGAACCTTTGAGGAAGCTAAGTCAAGAATAAAAACTAATCTGGTCATCGGTAAAATGACAAGGAAATCAAAGAAAATGAAGAAAGTTCTAATTGAGCACTTTGGATATGTATTAGACTCATCTAAGGAGTCACCGGTTGAACCTAAAACTGAAGGTCAATTGATGTTGGTTGACAAACCATATGACAGTG
This sequence comes from Chamaecyparis obtusa, assembly GCA_027943335.1. Classification (NCBI taxonomy): domain Eukaryota; kingdom Viridiplantae; phylum Streptophyta; class Pinopsida; order Cupressales; family Cupressaceae; genus Chamaecyparis; species Chamaecyparis obtusa. The sequence continues at coordinate 67,205 of BSBK01012633.1, forward strand.
AGGAGATCAAATCTGAAAAAGAACAAGAAGCTACACTAGTTCCTCATACTAAAGCTCCAAGGAAGAGGTAGTTTCTAGTGCAAACAAGTGTACACACAAGGTCATCAACTATAGCTTCACCATTGAAGAAGAAAGTAGCTAAGAAGGTAAAAAAATGAAAGGCTGCTACACTGAGAAAAACTTATATAAAGAAAGGACCCAAGGCTGTAGCAAAGGCACCGAAGAAAATGAGAAAATTGATAAGAAATAGAGAAGACCTTGAGGATGATGAAGATGACAACACTCAATTCAAGGTTGTCAATAATAAGAATAGGTCAATTGGTGACATTGTTGAAGATATAATTGAGAATGGAAATCTTGCAGATCTGGAACTCAGTAAGTTTGACAGTATGTCAAATGAAGACCAAAACACAATTGAGGAAGCTATCATCCAGATGATGATCCACTTCAAATGAGTTCCATTAGACTTTGAATTATTGCTACCCAAGACATTAGAGGACTAAATAAATCAAAAGTGGTCATATGCCTTGGACACCGAGAAGAGGATGAGGGAACACACCCTTATAGCAATTGCACCAAATTTATCTCTTGATGAGATTAAAGAGCTTATGGATACTTATGTGCAAAGATTCAATGTCAAGTACCGAGCTATGCAAATAATAGATGAGAATCTGGCAAATCTCGATGAGTCTAGTCAACTTATCTGGAGTTCACTTTTAGCTGTCAGAGAGCATAATGAGAAAATTTCATTTCAAAATTTGTCTAAAAAGAGATAGAATTCAAAAGGTAAAGGAATATTCATTGTAGATAATGTAGAAAAGAAGAATAAAGATTCAAAGGTATCACTTCCCAAGGTAATTGATACAACAATTCGTCAAGAAATTAAGAAAAGTTCACAGGATGCACCGAATCTAGAAGTGATTCAGATTGAGGATACAAATGACAAGGATGTACTCATTGAGGACATCAAAAATGGTGATCCTAATGATAGGGATGATGATGATGATGTAAATAATGCACAAGATAACACACGGGATGAAGCACAAGTTACTAAGTGTGCATTTTCATCACTACCAGGTGAACTTCCTGTACTTGTTGAAGTCATAGAGATTTTATCTCAAGAACAATCTGATGGCTCAGACCCCAAGCAATCTAAAGACACAATAGGGGAACCAAGCAATGAACCTCCTGTAGAGATAAACAAGCCTGAAGGAAAAGAGGCTAATAAATTAGAAACTAAAGGAAAAGAGGCTAATGAACCAGAAATGAAGGTACAAGAAGAGCCCAAGACAAGTAAGGACACCCCACCTAACACCACATCTAAGGCTCCACCTCATTCAACTGAAACATAGGTTACCAAGGAGTAGAAGAAGGAAGATATTGTGTCAACTAGGCAGAACACTTCGAGGGTAGAAGACAAAGCTATTGTCACCATTGTCAAGAATACACCACTTGCATAGGAGAAGAAGAAGAAGAAGAAAGGAAAAGGGCCGGTCACTCTAGATGAAGTCATTGTGATACCTGACTATGACCTGAGGACCCTTAGCCCCGAGGAATTGAGAAAATATGGGGAATTATGTACAAGGAAAGCAGCACAAGAGAAATTGAGATAAGAGAGTAATATCAAGGAGATACTAGAAAATGTAAGAGACATCTTACAATAGGTCATCCCTGAGATACGTGTAGATGAGGACACACCGATTATGGACCAACTTGCTACTCTTGCTGAAGGAATCAATGCCCTAGATGTCAATGCTAACAAAAGAATTGAAGAGCGGGTAGAGTCAAAGATACAAGATAAATTAGCTAAAAGAATAATCGAAGAAGTGGCAATCAACAAGGTTAAAATTTTAGAGGTAATAACTGAGATTTAGTGTATTACTAATTCTATTTGCCAAATCTTGTATAAGCTATGCACTGTCGGAACCTTCACTGCAAAGATCAGTGATAAGATTAAACAATTTGAGAATGAAATCTTAGTTAGTGAAAATGTAGCTACAACCGAGCCACAAGATTTTTCAAAGCATATACTCAGAGTTCAAGAACTCGGGCAGTTGATAGCAGATCTCAAGAAGCAAGAAGAGTGCATAACTAATCAGGTTACTGAGTTGCAGACAAAACTCCTTCCATACCTGAAAATTTTTGAAAAAAATATTGTCAGGGCACAATGGCTTGTTGCAACACCAAATATTTTTATGTTGGACAACATATTTGATATGCATGCACAAGTTGGTCTTGAGCACATTGCTCTCACCAACTTGAAAGAGCAATGGGAAAACCTCTTGGAGTCACTAAAGAAAACCCATCAGCACATTTTTGACAAGCTATAAGTATACCATTTTTGTATTTGGCATTAATACCAAAAAGGGGAAAATCAATGTATATGCCAAATATGTACATTTTTTGCTAAGTATACTACACATTACCAGAGCATGCACCGAGGGGGAGCATTTAGAAATTTTTGATATATATATGTCTATGGCAGAGATATAAGTTTTGAGACATAAGGTATATATACATTCAAGTTTTGATACTAATGCCAAAGGGGGAGATTATTATCTCCATTGAGCATTAATGGTTGTCATTAGTATCAAAGGTTATCAAAGATATTGGTCAGTTACATATATCAACCCAGTCGGTAACTATAAGAAAAACATGCCAGTTGGTTAAGTATATACACCGAGCATCAGACAGTTTACCTAGCATCAGTAGACACCGATATCGAGTGACAATAAACACTGAGCATTACAATAAACACCAAGTAGTTTATACAGTGTTTATTGAGGTTCACAGGAAATGGCATAGTATTTAGGAATGGCACATTCTTCTATGCAAATGGCTACAATAGATTAGAAAATGTTTTACCAAGATCGAGAAAAATTTATTGTTGAGATACGATGAAGATATTTTGTATATGTTTGATCTAAGTTATTTTTGTACACCGTAGATCTTAGGGTTTTGTCTAAGATTTGTAAACCTAATTTTGTATAAGCGGCATAAAGTTGTATGCTATATAATTGTATGTTTGCATAATTTTTGGTGTGAACTAATGTATGAGAAAAAGCACTTGAAGCACTAGCCTACCTTCAATATTATCAATTGACAAAGCAAATCAATATTCAGAGGAAATCAGATTAAGCAGAATCATAGCAGTCTAACCGAGTAGTTCAGAGTAGAGATTCATCATAGTAAAGGTGATACTTTATCAGTACTTTATTTATCTGTATCAGACAATTAATTTTTCATTAGCAGATAGATACCTATTGCTTTCTAATCATTGTAATAGATTTTTGTAAAATCTCTTAACAGAGTAGACTTGACAGTCTTTTGTAAATCTCTTAACTGAGTGCACACTCAAGTAGTGTTGCTAAAATCCTATAACTAGGTAGATCTACTTGATCTAATATGTTACTCCTAATAGGGTAAGATCACCAAAAGTGATCAAAACTTGTAGCCCTAATAGGAAAACCTTTTCTATCTACAGTAGTGAAGAATTTGTGGGTCTCATCCCCACTGATGCTTTTACCTTCTAACAAGGGTTTCTACATTACCAAAATACTTGTGTTATGGGACTGTTATATTGTTGATTTCATGTTGTTTACTTTCACAATTTGAATGGATGAATGATACATGTATTAGATACAAGTTATTTTGCAAGGTTACTACTATTTGTTGTTGTAGATCTGAAAGGTTGATGTGTTAAAGTTTTTATGGGTACTGATTCACCCCTCCCCTCTCAGTACCCTATCTCTCCTAATTCCAATAGTAATATGCTTATGAAAATAGATGAACATGTAGTCTAGATTTAAAAAATTAACTAAACACTAATCTATTCAAAGATAAAATATAAAATTAATTAGTGTGCAACTATCTTGTAAGTAATATCCTAACGAAAATGATTAACATGTTACACATAAATTCAAGACCAAAACACATACATTTTTCTCAAGAATGAAGTAATGTATGAAAATAGAAAAGATAATATTAAACTATTAACACATGCAATCTAATGAAAAGATACCAACACACATGAGGCTTAGAGGAGTGAAGTGAAGGAGGAAGAGAAAGAGAAAGATAAGGAGAGAAAGAGTCATGCATTGTACCGATGCAAATTCATAGCATTTACGGTGTCCTTAATAGGTATACCATTCATATCATCTATCTTATATGTGCCAGAACCATAGACTTCTATTATGATGTATGTTCCAAGAAAATTAGGACTAAATTTTACTCTTTCTATAGCAATTCTCATAAAAAACAAAATCTCCAACTCAAAAAGATCATTCAATCACCTTATTATTATATTGATTCTTTAAGGATTTTTTATATGCTTGAATATGCTCAAGGGAATTATTACATTGTTCATCCAACATTTCAAGTTGTTGAAGATTTTGTTCTCTAAAAGTGTCAATATCAATTATGTCTTCAAGGGACACCCTTAATTAAGGCATTTCCAAATCTAAAAAAATAATTGTATCTATGTCGTAAACTAAATTATAAGGGGTTATTCATGTCGTAGTACTAACACTTGTCCTATAAGCCATAAAGAATAGGTCAATTGAGAGTTTCAATCCTTAGCATGTTTTTGACAATCTTCTTAAGAATTTTTTTAATTATTTTGTTTTATGCCTCAGCTTGACCATTAGATTGAGGAAAATAAGGAGTAGAAAAGTGTTTTTTGATACAATATTTCTCCAAGAAATTTGTTACTTCCCTGTTTTGAAAGGAATACCATTTTCATATTATCTTGGATGGAATACAAAATTTATCAATAATATTGTGTAAGAGGAAGCTAGAAATGATGTCATCTCTAGTACAATGAAGAAGAACAAATTCTAGCCATTTAGTAAAGTAATACGTAGTGGTGATGATATAAGTATGTCCTTTAGAAGGAGGTGTTGGAAAGTTAAGGTGTTGAGAGGGGGGGTGAATCAGAACGTTATAAACTTTTAACCTTAAATAACTATTTTATCCCCCTTTAACTTTGCATGCATAAAAAATTAACAAACTATTTTTTGAATGTAAATAAAATAAATTAAACTCATTCATCCATCACACATTACACATTTCAATGCATTTAACACATGGTTTTCGTCATGCAGGAACCCTTGGTTAGAGGGAAAAACTATGGTGGGGATGACACCCACAATCCTTCACTACTGCAACATAAAGATTGCTTGGTTAGAGCATAAAAAATATCACTTTCAGTAATTTACCTTGTTAGGAATAATAAAAAATAAGACCTTCTAAAGTCTACCTAGTTATAGGATTTTGCAACACTCATTAAGTGCGCACT
>BSBK01012634.1:0-55768 GCA_027943335.1 Chamaecyparis obtusa
CCTGTTTCATCCTATTTTCTTCATTTTTAGCTATGCAATCTTTGAGAGCTCATCGATGGCTCCCTGTGGGCCAAACCTGGAATAGGTCAGCCAGGTCAACCTTTTCCTTGGGGATTTTACATCACGGGGCCATTCTTGTCTTGAGAAATTAAATGGTAAAATTGGGTGACCTCGTCGGCTTGCTTTGTTTTTCCACCCGAAAACTAGTATAAAATGAAGCCTAGGAACCTCATTTTAGGATCCTTTTTGAGCATTTCCTCTTCAAGATCTAGCATTTTTTTGGTCATCAAGGGAGGAGATATACATTCAAGGAATTCATCATATTCTTCATTGATGCATGTTTACATCCATGGCTCTATTGTATGGTTTTTGTAGATCCATTGTATTTGTCGAGATTTCATAGATCCATCATTGCAAATTAAATATCTACAATATACAAGCATTAAAAAATTATTATTGACAAAGGTTTCTACAAGCAAGTTGAATACTTACATTTTTCTTGTTTCCTTTACATATTTACATTTCAGTTTCAAGGTTTATTCATCAATCTAGGGCTTGACCAAGGCAAGACCTCGTCCACCCGAATTCCCAAACAAAATTTTATGTCCATGAGAAATATATTAGAATTAAAATCGTAGATCTGGAAACTACTTGCTAAGACAATTGTAAAGAAGTTAGGTAAACTTTTCTACAGTGTCCCAAGAACACAGTGACTTCATGGAAATATGTCTGCAACATGTTGCACCAGTTCATCTTGTTCCTATAGGTTTGAGAAAAATAACATTTTATGCATTTTTGTTGTGACCATGAATCCACAATCAAAAGTTCTATCAGATGTTCAAATCTTTAATTTTTAGAGAAAAAAGATGTATTCCTCTACATATTTCAAGGTAAGTACTATATAATTCATTTCATTTCTTAGTCTAGACCTGTTTTAATTTCTTAATTGGATTGATTGCATACACATAGCATCTAGATCTATCTTACTCTTCTCGTTAAACTAATTGGTTCAATCTCACATTTCCATTTACACATCTTTAATCAAATCCAACATTGCATGAATGAGGACTTTCCTGCATACTTCCTTGATATAATTTGGGTTTACCATTGGCATCCATTCATCTATTTCAGTTTTTCATAATCTAACTAAGGTCATATTGAGAGTTATGTTTGGAAACCCTTCTTTCTCTTGTATTTGAATGTTTAGTGTTAGAATGGTTAATCAATGAAGTCACCACATATAGTTTACACTGTTAGATTCATTAGTATCCATATCACACACACACACACACACACACCACACACACACACACACACACATCTCTTTGTTTGTGTGTATACATACATACATACATACATACATACATACATATATGTATGTATGTATGTATGTATGTATGTATGTATGTGTCTAATATTTCTAAAATAAAATTTCATTCTCTTTTGGTTTTACATTTTCTTTTATAGTGTTCTCTTTTTCTTATAGACTATATATAGGATCACCAATACATGAATTACTCCACCAATATTTTACTAGGTCTCTACATTGGAAATGAGAATCTCAGTTTGTTTAATATCTCAATGTGAAACATCCTCTTGTGCTCCATTCACCCAATTTAGAAGAATTATATTGTACCGTCAAATTTTTTTCTAGGGAGACATGTTAAGGAGATACTTGATAGGAGGTTCCAACCAATTCAACTAATCAATCTTTCTAACTCTAACTAAATATGGTTATTCCCTTATTTTATATTTGACCAAGAAATCTATAAGAAATTTAAAGCGGTATTATAGTTTTTTGATAGTCTTTAGTTTTTCCTTAATAGTGTTGAGTTTTTATTATAGATAAAATCACTTGATTTGTAAGAGGGAAATAGAGGGGCATTAATGTCTCAACAAAATATTCATTTATTCATTGGTTTATTAATAATTAGGCACTTTAAGGATTCCCTTAACTAGTTTCTAGCTTGTTTTGAATTCAAGGCATAGATGTTAATAAGGTTCCAATTAGAAAAGGGTTTGAGATCTTCAAAAGCAACCATTATACTATTTTTGCAATTGAAATATTTTACCTCCTAGACTCTAGAAGGATTCTATAATGTAGTTATTTCTCCCAAAGACCCATTCATCACCCTAAGATAAAATTTAACACCCAATCTTATGGTTTTAGCTATTTGAGCAAAATGTGACTCTATAATATTTGTTTCTTGAATGAGAATAATATCCAATTTTTCTTCCACAATAAAAATCTTGATATGATGGCATTAAAAAGACTATTTAGACCTCTAATTCTTGAAGAAATAATATTCATGATAACAAATAAAACTACTAACTACCTATTTGATGATGATAATCACCTTCATGAAATTAACATCAAATTAGCAACAATTCTAAAGTAAATACAATGAAAATCTATTTAAAAATGAAACTAAGATCTATAGCATCTCACGGCTCCCTAGAAAGAGGTGGTAAGTGAAGCTCTCAGCTCAAATCTCCACTAGTGACACTTCTAAAATGAGAATGTATGATGTTCTATGCTTTTACAATGCTTCTATGATGATGATTCTAGCTCAAATTGACAAAAGTATAATGCAAATACTCTAATTGATCTTAAATTCTCTAAGAATGTACTTCAATTTCCTATAGTAACAATGCTTTGCAAATAAATTTCTAAGCTCAAATTGCAAGAGGTTCAATGCAATTCTCAGATGTGTGGTTCTTGAATTATGAAGGATTTTGGCCTTCCTTTTATAGATTTTCCCAATGGTAGGGGGTGTAGTTGTATTTGATCATGATTAAACCTTGGTTGAGTCCTTGGTTCCACCCTTTGAAGACAATGCAAATTTTGTGTCATCAAAGCTTGGGACAAGTAGACAAGATGGATGGTCAAGATTCTTTTTCACTTTGAGTGATTGAGATTGAATTTGGCTTGATCCATGTGAATACCTGATGATGGGTGCTCCCCTTAATACCACAAACACTTAACAGAAATAGACAAACAACAACAATAATATGGAAGAACAAAAAATTGGCTTCTTATTATCTCCACAAATGTGGAATTACAAACTTTCAGAATTACAATATGCAAAGCCACATGGGCATTCCCTTACAATATTCTGTATGACAAAGCCTCGAGTCAATACCTAGATCTACTACCCAGAACTATTCTAAACTGCCTAAGACAATAATACAGCCTTCCTTATATAGGCAATTTTCCACCGCCTGGGAAGGTTCCAGAATTTTAGCCAATAAGGTCGACCAAATTTAGAATTATTTTATTTTACATTTTATTACATCATAGTCGACTCAAGATAACCTTTGAAACCTGAACAGAAATTTTGAAGAAAATTATTTTCTGCCATTTCAGATGGCCCAACTTCTGAAGACCATAAGTCATCACCAGTTGACCCGATCGGCTATTATAACCCCATTTCGGAAATGCCACGAAGCGTTCTACAGGCTTGACTTGCGCAAGCACCCATCACCCAAATTTTTGACCTCATCCGAGGCCTCTAAAGCCTTCAAAACTGAGCTCAAAATTTCTGTACCCTACTGCAAATACCGAAAATCTTCAATATCTTCCAATATACACTTGATCTAGCAATGAAACTTTACTGGCAGACTTATATGACCAAAATGAACCTCCAAGAAAGAAATCAGATTATTCTGAGCACATACAGAAATTACCAAAAATAGTAACTTTCCATAAATAGCAGCTCTGCACAAAATAGCCCTTATTGAATATAAAAATAGAAATATTTTTTTTGGGTGATGCAAGATTGCTCTTACACCCAGGATGTTCCTGCATCAGACACCCAGGGTAATTTGAGAAGTGACCCTGTCACGACTCAGGTGTGCAGAGGAAAACCAAGACGGTTAACCTCCTCCTTTGTCAGCCATGATGAATCTTCAATAGGTCATCCTTTCCACTTGACCAGATATTCTTCATATGTCCTGTTCCTTGTGCTTCTGCCAGCATGACTTTCCAGTATATCTTCTATCTCCTTAGTGTCTGAACTAGTTGCTGGAATACTCCACTATGCTACTGTGATCTCATCTTCAACACCTCCTTCATGATACTCTGTCAGATCTGAAATGTTAAACACTGGTGAAATATTTATCTCAGTAGGCAATTCTACCTCATATGCATTTCCTGAATCATGTTTCTTCAGTATCCTACATGGTCCAAACTTCTTCATTTTCAGCTTGTTATATGTACCAACTAGAAACTGCTCCTTCCGCAAATGAACCATGACTTCATCACCAACCTGAAATTCCTTATACCTCCTTTTCTCATCTACCTTAGCCTTATACTATGCATTCATCTTGGTAATATGCTTCCTCACCTCCCCATGGATGTTCTTCAAGTGTTCTGCAAAATCCTCAGCTTCAACACTACTTATTTCTCCTTTATCTATCTTCCTCAATTCAGATGCATTTCTTGGACTACTTCCATATACAATCTAGAATGGTGATTTATCAGTGCTCCTATTGATAGAATTATTATATGCAAATTCTGCCTGTGGTAAAATCAAATCCCATCATGTAGGCTTATCTCCAACCAAACATCTCAACAAATTTCCCAAACTCCTATTCACCACCTCTGTCTGTCCATCAGTCTATGGATGATGTGATGAACTGAACTTCAAATCTATCTTCAACTTCTTCCACAATGTACACCAAAAATATCCAACAAACTTAGTGTCCCGATCTGAAACTATGGTCTTTGGAAAACCATGAAGTCTCACTACTTCTCTGAAAAACAATTTTGCTACATGAACAACATCATTAGTCTTCTTGCAGGGAATGAAATGTGCCATCTTTGAAAATCTGTCAACCACCACAAAAATTGAATCATGTCCCCGCTAAGTCCTCGATAAACCAAGAACAAAGTCCATGCTGATATCCTCCCAAGCCTTCTTTGGTACGGGTAATGGCTGATACAACCCTGTATTCTACTTCACTCCTTTCACCATCTAACATACTCTACAACTCTGTACAAACTTCTTCACATCTTGCTACAACTGTGGCCAATAATAATTCTCACTAACCAAAGCAAGGGTTTTATCATGACCAAAATGTCCAGCCAATCCTCCGCTATGCTTCTCCTTGATGAGATTCTCCCTCATAGAACTTCGTGGAATGTACAACTAACTCCCTCTGAATAGCATATCATCCTGGATGATGAAATCCAACCATTTCATCCTATCTAGAGTAACAGGTTCTGTACAAGCTTTCCAAGCCTCACCAAAATCAGGATCCTCTAGATACAAATTCTTGAGTTCCTTGAACCCAACCACTTCAATCTGCATTTCTGTCAGCAATAGTTTCCTTCGGCTAAGAGCATCTGTAACCCTATTAGACTTTCCACTCCTGTGTTTCAAAACAAATGTATAACTCTGCAAAAACTCAACCCATTTCAAATGCCTTTGATTTAATTTTCCTTGACTATTCAAATATTGCAAAGCTTGATGATCAGTATACAAAACAAACTCCTTAGGAAGTAGATAATGTCTCCACTTCTTTAATGCCTAAACTATAGCATAAAATTCCTGATCATAAACATAATATTTCCTCTTGGCATCATTTAACTTCTCACTGAAATAAGCAACAGGTTTACCTTCTTGGCTCATAACAGCTCCTATTGCAGCACCACTAGCATCACAATCTACTTGAAACACCTTATTAAAATTTGGAAGTGCTAAAATAGGTTATTCTGTAACTTTTTGTTTCAACAATTTAAAATTATTTTCTGTCCTATTAGTCCACTTAAACTCTTTTCTATCCCCTCTCATTGTTTTAGTCAAGGTTCCACAAATACTGCTAAAATTTTTGATAAACTTTCTGTAAAAGCTAGCTAGACCATGAAAAGATCTTACCTCAGTAGCACTCCTTGGAGTAGGCCATTCAAGGATAGCCTGTACCTTCTCTAGGTCCATTTTTAGACCTTCTCTTGAAACTACAAACCCCAAATACACCAACTCTTTCTTCACAAAACTGCACTTCAAATTAATTAACAATTTCTCTTCGCTCAACTTCTCAAATACCATATGAATATGCATCATATGCTCATCCAATGTCTTACTAAAGATCAAAATATCATCTAGGTAAACAATGACAAACTTACCCAAAAATTCTTTCAGAACCTCGTTCATGAGCCGTATGAAAGTGCTCGGTGCATTGGTTAGCCCAAAAGGCATGACTAACCACTCATATAGTCCTTCCTTTGTCTTGAAGGTAGTCTTCCATTCATCTCCTTCTCTGATTTGAATCTAATGATATCCACTCTTCATATCTATCTTTGAGAAATACACAGCTCCACTCAAACAGTCCATAATATCATCCATTCGTGGCAATGAAAACTTGTACTTGATTGTGATCTTGTTTATTGCCCTAGAATCTATACACATCCTCCATTCTCCATTCTTCTTTGGTGCTAATACTGCTAGTATAGCATAGGGACTCAGACTCCCACAGATCAATCCTTTCTATAACAGTTCATGTAGTTATCTGTTCAACTCCTCACTTTCTATAGGTGTCATTCTATGTGCTGCCTTATTTGGCAAACTCACTCCTGGGATCAAGTCCATCTGATGACTGATCTTGCTGACTGGTGGTAATCCATCAGGCACGTTATCAAATAGAATATCTTGAAACTCATTCAACAAATCTACAACTTCTACAGGAACATCTTCTACTTCCTCTTTACCAGCTTTTGGAATTAAAGAAAAATATACATACTCATGCCTCATACCATCTAGAAAATTTCTTCCATCAACAAAAGTTATCCTTGCATTACCACATACCTTTTCTTCAATCTCCTTCAATAGTTTTAGCTTATGTCACACTCCATTCTTTGTCAGGGAATAGGTATTCGCATGACCATCACATACAGCACATTTGTCAAACTGCCATGGTCTACCCAGCAACATATGACATGCATCCATAGATATGATGATGCAGAGTGGCATTCAGAAGATGATGGAACACACAAAACTAGTTTCAAATCCACAGGTAACCTATTAGGCCTTAAAGGCAATTGACTCCAAAAAATCTATATCCTGGCTCTAGATTATCAACATTGGTTAAAAACATGTTAACAAGGCAAATCAAGTGGGTTTCAACCAATTCCAACACCTTAAACAACTCCAAGCACTCAATTTCTTCAAAACTGCCAATTAGGCCTAATTGCCAGGCTAGTAGCCCTCCAGCAGCACTAAAACCCAAATAATTAAAATTTTCTCCAAAATATTTCACAAACAAATTATCTTTTCAAATACCCTTTTCTTAGTTCTATAACATACTTAGAAATCAATATCTATCATTTTGGAAAATGTGCCACATTTAATGACTGTCCCTGTTTACAAGGTGCATTCCAAGAGGTTTAACAAAGCAAGTCTTAAAAAAACTCATTACACAAACCATCTAATCACTCCTATGGTTGTGAAATGTCCCGAAACTAATGATTTTGCAAGTTATTGGAGATCCCACCAAGTTTTTATTACCCAACTAGCAAACCCTCCTTCCAAGGTACACCAACCAAGTGTTTCATCAAACTCACCTTTGCAAACCTTTCCTGATCCCTCTAATGGATCCAACACTTTCACTTGGTCCTATTTATCCATTCTATGTCATAAAATATGCCCCTCATGTGGATGGAATCTCCCAAATCATAACTGTTCCAATCATTTGGTGTTCCAAACAACAACTTTCTCTCTACTCAGAGCTCTCTGTCACCATTCTCTATGCTATTCCTCCACACAATTACTTTGAATAGGTACATTATTATTTACACCTCCTCTCCCACAAGTTATAGAGCATAGATAGATAGTGGGAGAGGTTGTTCCACCATTATTGAATCAAAACAATACAGTGCTGTCACGTGACAATCATAAACAGTCAGTTATTTGCTGTGAAAAACCTATAACAGAGGACCTGCTTCTAACAAAAAGAATCTTTAGAACTTCTAAACATTTGTAAATATAAAATGAAAACTTTTAATCAAATTAAAATTTCTACCAAACTATGAAATGTAAGACAGAAGCGTTCACTGTTCTGTAACAGTCTACAAGTAACAGCAATTCACAAAATTGTTTTATTGATTTCTTCAAAGCATTACATTTAGATCTTCAACACACACCCTCTTGACATCCATTTACATCATTTTTATAGACTTCTTTCCCTTCTAAACTTCCTAACCACTTAGGAAACCGACCAACTTCTCCTAACTGTCTGGGTGACAGTTTTGATTAACTTTTAATAAATTGCTAACAACTCTTTACTGTTTACTTCAGACTTTTAAGACTCAAAATTTTTATAAAACTTATGAAACTAATGTAAATGGATTTTCTATGCTCAAAAGACCTATAAACCCTCACTTAAACTCTTGACTCCAACATAGTGCCCTATGTGGCTTGTTTGGCATCATTTAGACAATTTTACATATTCTTCTATTACATCATATGTATTACACTTTTATGACTCTTTTGACCTTTTTGACCACATTAATACACCATAGTACTTCTAGGACACCTTTATTAATAACAACTCATCAATGACCCTTAACCTTACATAATAATGCCATTAAAGGCTTACATCATTTGATTTCAAATAAAATGAGTACAAATCTATCAAAATGACTTTTATAAGGTCTTATTGCAATTAATGATCCCAATATGATCATGTTGACACCTTGTTGTCTTTAATGTCTTCATGTCTTCATCCCTAGCTTGGATGCCCCTGCATCAATCACCCAAGGATCAAAGCAATCCAAGTCCCTTTAAATTGGGTGCTTCTTTCGTTTCTTCCAATCTTTAAGCACTCCATCAGCATACCCTGCAACTATAATGTACCTTCTACTCTTTGTCCATATGGACCTGCAAAAAAATACCTTGGATTGATGCCAAGTGTGCCAAACTTCAACTAGCCTCTCAAGTTGTTCATGGTATGCATCATCATTCACATAACAAGCCTGTAATCCTGCAACAAAATTGTTAGAAAAAATAGAGTTCAATACTCCTTCATTCATCAAAACATATGCTTGGTTCTTCACTTCCTCATGCATCCATTCATCCAATACTCTATTCTGTTGTTCACCACTTCCTTGTAACATTCCAATGTCTAAGAATATTCCACTTTGTATGGTCTCTCCCTGACCAATGTCTGCTGCAGTATAATCTACACTATCCTCTTCATATTCATCACTCAATTGACTCCAAGATTCCATTTCTTCAAGACCTTGCTCATGGTCTTCTTCTATCAACTCCCTATCCTCTTTTCCAACCGTTATCTTCCAGCCATGTCCTCCCAAGGATCAAATGGCTTTCTCTCATCTCTGCCTCACCCTCACTTCCACTCTTACTCTCCCATTCTTCCATGATGGCTTCATATTCTTGCCATAAATCATGGTCTTCTTGTTCATTTGTTGCACCCTGCTCTTCTTCTTCTTCTTCCTCATCCTCATACCATTCTCCTAGGTACTTCATCTTCTCTTCCAACTTATCCAACTTCTTCATTATTTCTTCTTCTCTCTTGTAGATTTCCTTTAACCTACCTTCCCACCATATCATAAACTTCTCATGCCTTTCATAATAGGCTTCTATGTCTCGTCTCAATATCTTTATTTCTTCTTGTCTTTGCTGCTCCCTTTTATTCTTCTTGCCAAAAACAAATTCTTCTAGCCACTTGAAATCCTCATATAACTCCCTCTCACATTCTGTAAGACCCATCTTTATCCACCTTACACTTTCCTCATCAAGAAATCTCTGGACATCGACAACACACCTTTCAACTTTGGGACACTCTAGAAGGACTGAACACTCCTAGGCTTCAACAAAGGGACCAGTGCATTATAGATGACAAAAGACTCCAAGATGATGGAACATACAACTTCCCAAAGACCTTCTAATGCTCTGATACCACCTGATGCAGAGTGGCATTCGGAAGATGATGGAACACACAAAACTAGTTTCAAATCCACAGGTAACCTATTAGGCCTTAAAGGCAATTGACTCCCAAAACTCTATATCCTGGCTCCAGATTATCAACATTGGTTAAAAACATGTTAACAAGGCAAATCAAGTGGGTTTCAACCAATTCCAACACCTTAAACAACTCCAAGCAATCAATTTCTTCAAAACTACCAATTAGGCCTAATTGCCAGGCTAGTAGCCCTCTAGCAGCACTAAAACCCAAATAATTAAAATTTTCTCCAAAATACTTCACAAACAAATTATCTTTTCAAATACCCTTTTCTCAGTTCTATAACATACTTAGAAATCAATATCTATCATTTTGGAAAATGTGCCACATTTAATGACTATCCCTATTTACAAGGTGCATTCCAAGAGGTTTAACAAAGTAAGTCTTAACAAAAATCATTACAAAAACCATCTAATCACTCCTAGGGTTTTGAAATGTCCCAAAAATAATGATTTTGTAAGTTATTGGAGATCCCAACAAGTTTTTATTACCCAACTAGCAAACCCTCCTTCCAAGGTACACCAACCAAGGGTTTCATCAAACTCACCTTTGCAAACCTTTCCTAATCCCTCTAATGGATCCAACACTTTCACTTGGTCCTATTTATCAATTCTATGTCATAAAATATGCCCCTCATGTGGATGGAATATCCCAACTCATAACTGTTCCAATCATTTGGTGTTCCAAATAGCAACTTTCTCTCTACTCAGAGCTCTTTGTCACCATTCTCTGTGGTATTCCTGCACACAATCACTTTGAATAGGTACATTATTATTTACACCTCCTCTCCCACAAGTTATAGAGCATAGATAGATAGTGGGAGAGGTTGTTCCACCATTATTGAATCAAAACAATACAGTGCTATCACGTGACAATCATAAACAATCAGATATTTGCTGTGAAAAACCTATAACAGAGGACCTGCTTCTAACAAAAAGAATCTTTAGAACTTCTAAACATTTGTAAATACAAAATGAAAACTTTGAATCAAAGTAAAATTTGCACCAAACTATGAAATGTAAGACAGAAGCCTTCACTATTCTGTAACAGTCTACAACTAATAGCAATTCACAAAATTGTTTTATTGATTTCTTCGAAGCATTACATTTAGATCTTCGACACACACCCTCTTGACATCCATTTACATCATTTTTATAGACTTATTTCCCTTCTAAACTTCCTAACCACTTAGGAAACTGACCAACTTCTCCTAACTGTCTGGGTGACAGTTTTGATTAACTTTTAATAAATTGCTAACAACTCTTTACTGTTTACTTCAGACTTTTAAGACTCAAAATTTTTATAAAACTTATGAAACTAATGTAAATGGATTTTCTATGCTCAAAAGACCTATAAACCCTCACTTAAACTCTTGACTCCAACATAGTGCCCTATGTGGCTTGTTTGGCATCATTTAGACAATTTTACATATTCTTCTATTACATCATATGTATTACACTTTTATGACTCTTTTGGCCTTTTTGACCACATTAATACACCATAGTACTTCTAGGACACCTTTATTAATAAAAACTCATGAATGACCCTTAACCTTACATAATAATGCCATTAAAGGCTTACATCATTTGATTTCAAATAAAATGAGTACAAATCTATCAAAATGACTTTTATAAGGTCTTATTGCAATTAATGATCCCAATATGATCATGTTGACACCTTGTTGTCTTTAATGTCTTCATGTCTTCATCCCTAGCTTGGATGCCCCTGCATCATATGATATCACACAATATCTCATCTTGGTATCCGCCAATCTTGAACTTCACTAGGCATTGTTCATTGACCATGACCTTGTGGTCATCCTGTACCCAGGAAATTTGATATGGATGTGGGTGTTTCTGTCTCTTGAGCTTCAACTTTGTCACCATCTCTTCTGACACCAAATTGTCAGTGCTTCCACTATCAATAATCACATCTCAACATTTACCTTCATACTTGCACCTGGTGCGAAACAGGCTCCTCCTTTGTTCAGTTTCATTCTCACCCCTCAACATGACCCTTCTGTTAATCAATGTTTCTCCTCTTTCAGCATCTTCATAATTTGATGATCTGGCATCTTCATCTACATGTGCAACTCTGGCCTGGCCTTCATTTCTCCTGTCTATTCTACCTTGGCGCTGAGAACATTCAAATGCCCTATGACCTTCTTCTCCATAGTGAAAATATGTTCCACGAAAGCCTCCTCTTCCAGATCCTTGTCCTCTTCCTCTTCCTCTCTGATCTTTATTACTCTGATCTTGGAAATGATTAGAATTATTTCCTCTCTAATTTTGACTGCTACTGGCCTCATCCTTCTTTTTTGAATCTTCATTTCGGCCACCATATGACCATCCACCATGACCTCTTCCATTTTGTCTGCTCTCAAACTTCTTGTTCAACTTTTCCTCTACTTTTAGGGAAAACTGGTATGCCTCCTCAATACTATTCATTTGAACCAGATTCAACTCCTCCTGAATGCTTGGCCTTAACCTATTAAGGTATTGGGCAACTTTCTCCTTATCATCTTCTGCATGGCCTGTTCTGATGAGGAGTCGATAGAACTCTTCTATATACTCCTGAACAGATCTTCCTACTTGCTTCAAACTTTGCATTTTCTTTAGTAGGTCAAGCTCATAATCAACAGGAATGAACTATCACTTCAATTTATCCACCATCCAATCCCATCTTGTGATTTTATCTTTGCCTCTTCTATTTCGCTCCAACTAAATTTTTTGCCACCAGATCTTCGCATGACCTTTCAATCTGGCCTTCGCAAATTTGACCCTATCAGGATCCTCAACATCTTCATACTTAAAATATTCCTCACATTCATTGATCTAGTCAATCAATTCCTCTAGGTTAAGATTTCCAGAAAATGTAGGAACCTCAATCTTAGGTCTTTTTCCAATCTTGGAAATTGCCCGAAAAAGTCTTTCTTCCTCCTGGTTCACAATTTCAGCTTCTCCTTCTTGATATTCTTCTTCGGCTTCATCCCCTCTTTCATCTCTGACATTAAGATTCATTCCTCTACGAATCTCTTCTTGCAATGCTTGCACTTGTCTCTACAGTGCCCTAACCTCAAGTGTTACAACACTAGCTCTTCCGCCATGTTCCCTTCGTGGAGACATTTTTGCGATGCGTGTTGAAACCCTAACCACGGTCCTGGTGCAAACTACCTCACAGTCCGTGATCTATTTACACACTCAGGAACTCCTGCTCTGATACCACTTGATGAAGGGTGCTCCCCTTAATACCACAAACACTTAACAGAAATAGAGAAATAACAACAATAATATGCAAGAACAGAAAATTGGCTTCTTATTATCTCCACAAATGTGGAATTACAAACTTTCAGAATTACAATATGCAAAGCCACATGGGCATTCCCTTACAATATTCTATAGGACAAAGCCTCGAGTCAATACCCAGATCTACTACCCAGAACTATTCTGAACTGCCTAAGACAATAATACAGCCTTCCTTATATAGGCAATTTTCCACCGCCTGGGAAGCTTCCAGAATTTTAGCCAATAAGGCCGACCAAACTTAGAATTATTTTATTTTACATTTTATTACATCATAGTCAGCTCAAGATAACCTTTGAACCCTGAACAGAAATTTTGAAGAAAATTATTGTCTGCCATTTCAGGTGGCCCAACTTCCGAAGACCATAAGTCATCACCAGTTGACCCGATCGGCTATTATAACCCCATTTCAGAAACACCACGAAGTGCTCTACATGCTTGATTTGTGCAAGCACCCGTCACCCAAATTTTTGACCTCATCCGGGGCCTCTAAAGCCTTCAAGACTGAGTTCAAAGTTTCTGTACCCTGCTGCTAATACCGAAAATCTTCAATATCTTCCAATAGACACTTGATCTGGCAATGAAACTTTACTGGAAGACTTATATGACCAAAATGAACCTCCAAGAAAGAAATCAGATCATTCTGAGCACATACAAAAATTACCAAAAATAGTAACTTTCCATAAATAGCAGCTCTGGACAAAATAGCCCTTATTGAATATAAAAATAGAAATATTTTTTTTGGGTGATGCAAGATTGCTCTTACACCCAGGATGCTCCTGCATCAATACCTTTCCTCAAATGTCATTGGTTGCTTGGATTTCCTCTCCTTTTGGGTTGTTGAGAGTAATTGAGATTTATTAATTGATTTAATTGATTTATTTTAGCCATGTACCCCTTGAATGGGATGAAATTGATTTAATCCAAGACTATAAAATTAATTGATTTAATTGTATTTTAATTTGAATACACTTGATTAAAATGATCTCAATTTTGATTGATCTCGAATTAAAACTTGATTTTAATTTTGATTGGCTAATTATACATTATGATTCAATTGCTTCAATTTTGTCCTTGATTTTCTTTAATTTGATGTTAATTTTCTTTGATTTGATCTTTGTCCATTTTTAGGTGATTACAAATGCCCCTCTTTGAGTTGACGTGTGAAGGAATTCGATTCAAAGAATACTCTGATCTTGCTCGATGATAGGTCCTGATTCAATGATGGTCAATCTTTGATGTTCATTCTTAATGTTTTTCAATGGTCAATCCTTGATTTTTGATAGGAGATTGATGCAGATATGATCAATATGAAACTCTCAATTGATGTGATTCTCTGATGATCATTTTGATATGATGTTTGATTCAATTATGGATCCTAACATGATGCCTGATTTGATTGATTTCGTTATGATGCCCCATTCATTTGATTACGAAAAATTTCCTGATAAAAGCTTTCGCTTTGATTTCTATGATCGGTCTCTTGATTTTCTGATGATGTTACTATTGATTTGATATGATTACATGCCCACTCAGGAAATGAATTGAAATGTTTTTGGATGATTTGGTTGAGAATGGGAAATTTCAATTTGTTTCCCAATATAGAAATTTGAAAATGCCCTAATCATGAGGAAATTTGATTTGAAAAGATGTGATTTATAAGAAGAGATAAGTTGATGATGGTTTTGTATCGTTTGATGTCAGTCGAAATCACTTGGTTGATGTTGATGTCAATTTGATAGGATAAGTCGATGGGTTGATATTTCACTCTCAAGATCTAGAGAGACAAAATAATGATTTTCCTTCCTCACGATATAGAGTTAGGAGATTTGATGCGCTCAAGATGAGCAAATGGATGATAGGATAACTTGATTGACATTAGATGATCAATTGGATATTTTGACTGATTGACATTTGATACATGATATGATTAGATGATACAGAATTATGGATTGATAGAATAGAAGGTGATGAATAGGATTAGGTTGCCCCTATTTGATTAGCATGATTGATTGTTGATGATATCCTTGGTGAAGCATGAATCATTTTGATGATATAACTTGATGAAATTGATGTACTTTTGATGATCATATTGAGCATGATTTTGGATGATGTATACTTCAAACATTGATGATGTTACTCAAGACTTTAATTATACATTGATGGAAATTTGATGATATAGATCTCAAAACATTTGATGATGTACCATTGATGATATCATTGATCATTTGATGTATCTTAATTTGGTCTTTTGATGATGATAACTCCACCCCCTTTTAGCTTTCCTCTTGAAAATTAGTTTTTAAGCTAAGAAAGGCAAATACATTAAATGCATTTAAAATAGGATATATGTAGCTAACTATGATTATTCAGAATTTGGAAGCTTATTTTTAGCATCGAGCATTTTGGAACATGAAATTGGTACAACCCTCACTGGTTCAACCATGATGATATGAATACCTCTTTCCTCATATTTTAACCATTTCAAATAAATAGACAAAGAATTGATCCCTTTCACATACAAATGTCCTCGATGATTCTTTGATGATCATGTCATTAGACAGATTCACATACTATTATGAATCAGCATGGCAAGCACTCAAGTAGAAATCAAGAAAATATCATGTCTTCATCATTGCTCATCTAGTCCAAGACTTCATTGATTTGCTAAAAAGATATGGTTCCAAAAATTTAGTAACACTTTGAACATTTTTTCTTTTGTTTGTAGATCCATATTTCAACAACTTCATCCACTTTAATCCTTATTTATGTTTAAGCCTTTTAGATTTTGATCTGATTTGATTAATCTTTTTAGATTTTGATCTGATTTGTTGAATTTTGTTGTTTATATCAAGTATTTAGATGTTTGAAATGAAATATTGATCAATAACTTCAAGTGTAGCAATTTTCCAATTTTGATGCAATGATTTAGAGCCAACTTGTGTATATTTTAATAAGCTCATTGAATTTGGATTGGTGCCCCCAGTTTGATTTGGAAAAGATAGTGCTTTGTTGGGTAATGCAACTTTTGAATGTTTACTTAAGATTTGAAATTTTTTTATTTTTTTAAATTTTTTTTAGAGATTTTTTATTTTATTTATTTTTTTGGATTTTAGAGATTTTTTATTTTATTTTAGAAATATTTTCACCTTTTTAGATTTTTAGAGATTACTAGTTCTCAAGAAAGATCACATTGAATTTCCTCGATGTCTAGCAAGGTATAGGATTTGCAAACTGATGGATGATGGATGAAGCAAGTATGTTACCCATAGGACCATCTCCTCAAGATTATCCAAGATAGGGAAAAATAATATCTCAATATAGACCAATGATATGGTGTTGGATAGCATATGGCATAATGAGCTGATGTCATGACAATGGTCCAAAGGAGTGGACATAGCAAGAGACTTTCTATAACATATTTTCCATTTCTTTTATTTTTCATTGGATCAAGATTAAGGGATCAATGTGGATAGGATTACACAATCATGATAAAGGGATGGTGAAGGCTATGAGTGAATGGTTTGGGATTATGGGAAGGCTTCTTAGGAATAATGAAGGTGGCTTTAGGATTAGCAAGATCATGATAGGGTAGTATGAACGTAACAAGTGAATAGGCTGATAGATAGGATAACTCATGTCAAGATACTTAATACTCACAAATATGTTCAACCTTGTCAAGATAAAAGGTGAAAGATGGAGTACGGATGCAAGTGGGATAAATGGTAGAAAGATGGAGGATATGATCAATGAAACTTGCCCCCAAGTGTAGAGTGCAAGAGAGAGGAATTACACATGACGCCTATTTGCCAAGTATTCATCATGGTAATTGTTCAAGATACCACAAGAAGTTTCAATTTTTCTTCAATTTTCTCTTGTTTGGATGGACTCAAGCCTCATGCTCTTTGGATACTCCTTGAAAAGGTACGATATGACAAGCCAAGGCTTCTGAAAGGTATGCTCAAAGATGTTGATAGAGTGATGGAAATGTGATATGGTGGATAAGGTAGAGGGTGGCTAAAGATTTATGCAATGGATTGGATAAGGGAAATGGAAAGATAATGAATGAGAGGATAATAAGTCTTTCCATGTGTGGGTGTGAAAAAAGGAATGGAAGGATAATGAATAGGAGGATAATAAGTATTATCAAGATCAACATCGATACACACCTTGAAGGGTAGTGGAATAATGGAGAAAAAATGGGTGAAATAGCTTGAGACTTTGATGTAGGAGAGGATACGGATCTTGGGACACAAGGACTCAAAATGGATGGATGAGATGGAATATGTTTGGGAGAATGTGAAGTGGAAGCCTTTGGAAGCTTGAATGTCAACTTTGATTTCTCTTTTGTGTGTAATTTCTTCAAAAGTGACTTGGGTATCCACACTTTCTTTATTTTTTCTTTCCTTTTGGATGCTTTAGAATACATTTCTTCAATGAGGGATTTAGGAACCTGCATTTTCTTTGATTTTTCTTTTTTCTTGATGGACCTTTGTGTTCTCTTGAATATTTATTTTTTTCTTTCATTCACATGTCATTTAGATTGGACATGGTGCTCTTCATACATAAGTGGATTCTTGATTTTCTGATTTTTATGTTGCACATTCAAATTTCTTTGATTTTTTCTTTGATTTTTCTTTTTTCTTGATGGACCTTTGTGTTCTCTTGAATATTTCTTTTTTTCTTTCATTCACATGTCATTTAGATTGGACATGGTGCTCTTCATACATAAGTGGATTCTTGATTTTCTGATTTTTATGTTGCACATTCAAATTTCTTCCAAAGGACTTCAGATTGGTGGATGAATAAGGTTGATATGGATGGTTCATATGAATGGTCTAGTATGGAAGATTGACATGGATGGGTGCTTGGTTTCTCAAGTATGTATGTCTTTTTTGATCTTGATAGGATATAGGGTAAGCGGATTGTGGGCTAGAAATGGTAGGAAAGGTTGATGGAGGGATATAGGAACCCAATATGGATTTGGAGGATGTATAATGTTTCAAGTTTTGGATATAGGGACCAAGGATGGATTTGGAGGATGTAGAAGGAATATTCTTATGCACAAATGGAGGTAAATGGGATGTGGGAGGGATATCAACATCTTTATTATGAGCTACATGGCCAAGGCTTTCATCTTTGTACCAATAGGCTTATATGTAGCTTTGATAGGAGTGACTTGGATAGGAGTAGTTGAAGCTTGAGATAGATATGGAGGCTTATGAAAAGTGGATGTTGGGGTACTTTTATCTTGACAAGGATATTTTGATAGCCTGGGAAGAATACTTTTCTTTTGATTTTTTATATAATTTCATCATAGATGGAGGGAATAATTTGATCTTGCTTAGGAGATGGGTATGGTATAGGAGGTGAAGGAATATGGGGTGTTTGAGATGGAAGTATATCTTCTTGAAAGAAATGGAAGGGTATGAAGGGTTCATCATGGGACTCTTGGGGTATGGGACTTTGGTCAAATATAGGATAAGGAGGGATAATATCTTGATCTTGATCCTTAATAAGACTTGTTTCTTTGTACTTTTGATTAGCTTCTTGACATGGAGCCACTTCTCAGGACAATGTAGGAGTCTGGATCCACATGAGGGATTCTTCAATGAATAATGGTTCATTTGAAATATCAATGGTAGGCGTTGTAGCACATCAAGGCTTGGGGTCTATAACCTTTGAATCGTGGAATAATTTTGTAGCAAGATGTAGGTTAGCTTGGATCTCTTTTAGAGGTAGCCCTTGAGGGTATACATAGTCATTATGGAAACTATTTGGATATTTTTTTGATGGAGGAATATAGGATAGCTTTGCTTCTATATGACATAGAGGAATGGTGGAATAGGTGAAAGCTATAAGAGGACCACCACTACTAGATGTGTTCATAAGTTTGATCTTGCTTGAGAAAAGTATCTTTATTAGATGATTCATTAGGATTTTCAATTTCAATTAAGTCATCACCAATAAGATTTTTGATTTTATGTTTCAACTCCATGCAATCTAAAGTTTCATGCTCATTATGTCTATGATATGCACAATAGTTACTCAAAAAGATAAAACCTGATGCAAGAGCATCCTGGGTGTAAGAGCAATCTTGCATCACCCAAAAATATTTTTGTTTTTATATTCAATAAGGGTTATTTTGTGCAGAGCTGCTATTTATGGAAAGTTACTATGTGCTCAGAATGATCTAATTTCTTTCTTGGAGGTTCATGTTGGTCATATAAGTCTGCCAGTAAAGTTTCATTGCTAGATCAAGTGTATATTGGAAGATATTGAAGATTTTTTGGTATTGGCAGCAGGGTACAGAAACTTTGAACTTAGTTTTGAAGGCTTTAGAGGCCCCGGATGAGGTCAAAAATTTTGGTGACGGGTGTTTGCGCGGGTCAAGCCTATAGAGCACTTTGTGGCATTTTCGAAATGGGGTTATAATAACTGATTGGGTCAACTGGTGATGACTTATGGTCTTCAGAAGTTGGGCCACCTGAAATGGCAGAAAATAATTTTTTTCAAAATTTTTGTTTGGGTTTCAAAGGTTATCTTGAGCCGACTATGATGTAATAAAATGTAAAATAAAATAATTCTAAGTTTGGTCGACCTTATTGGCTAAAATTCTGGAACCTTCCCAGGCGGTGGAGAATTGCCTATATAAGGAAGGTTGTATTATTGTCTTAGGTAGTTCAGAATAGTTCTGGGTAGTAGATCTGGGTATTGATTTGAGGCTTTGTCCTACAGAATATTGTAAGGAATGCCCATGTGGCTTTGCATATTGTAATTCTGAAAGTTTGTAATTCCACATTTGTGGAGATAATAAGAAGCCAATTTTTTGTTCTTGCATATTATTGTTGTTGTTTCTCTATTTCTGTTATGTGTTTGTGGTATTAAGGGGAGCACCCTTCATCAAGTGGTATCAGAGCAAGTTTTCTTGAGTGTGTAAATAGATCACCGACTGTGAGGCAGTTTGCACCAGGACCATGGTTAGGGTTTCAATGCGCATCGTGAAAATGCCTCCACAAAGAGAACGTGGTGGAAGAGCTAATGCTGTGACACCTGAGGTTAGAGAGCTGCAGAGACAAGTGCGAGCATTGCAAGAAGAGATTCACAGAGGAATGAATCTTAATGTCAGAGATGAAAGCGAGGATGAAGCTGAAGAAGAATATCATGAAGGAGAAGTTGAAATTGTGAACCAGGAGGAAGAAAGACTTTTTTGGGCGATTTTCAAGATTGGGAAAAGACCTAAGATTGAGGTTCCTACATTTTCTAGAAATCTTAACCCAGAGGAATTGATCGACTGGATCAATGAATGTGAAGAATATTTTGAGTATGAAGATGTTGAGGATCCTGATAAGGTCAAATTTGCGAAGACCAGACTAAAAGGTCATGCGAAGATATGGTGGAAAGAGATTCAGTTAGAGTGAAATAGAAGGGAAAAGGATAAAATCACGAGATGGGATCGGATGTTGGATAAATTGAAGCGATAGTTCATTCCTATTGATTATGAGCTTGACCTACTGAAGAAAATGCAGATTTTGAAGCAAGCAGGAAGATCTGTTCAGGAGTATACAGAGGATCTGTTCAGGAGTATACAGAGTGAAGATCTCATCAGAATAGGCCATGCAGAAGCTGATAAGGAGAAAGTTTCCCGATACCTTAATGGGTTAAGGCCAAGCATTCAGGAGGAGCTGAATCTGGTTCGAATGAACAGTATTGAAGAGGCATACCATTTTGCCCTAAAAGTAGAGGAAAAGCTGAACAAGAAGTTTGAGAGTAGACAAAATGGAAGAGGTCGCGGTGGACAATCTGGTGGAAGGTCATATGGTGGCCGAAATGAAGATCCGAAAAAGAAGGATGAGGCTAGTAGCAGTTAGAATCAGTGAGGAAATAATTCCAATCACTTCCAGGATCAGAATAATAGAGATCAAAGAGGAAGGGGAAGAGGACAAGGATCTGGAAGAGGTGGCTTCCGTGGAACATGTTTTCAATGTGGAGAAGAAGGTCATAGGGCATTTGAATGTCCTCAGCGCCAAGGTAGAACAGACATGAAAAATGAAGGCCAAGCCAGAGTTGCACATGTAAATGAAGATGTCAGATCATCAAATTCTGAAGATGCTGAAAGAGGAGAAATGTTGATTAATAGAAGAGTCCTGTTGAGTGGTGAGAATGAACCTAAGCAAAGGAGGAGCTTGTTTCACACCAGGTGCAAGTGTGAAGGTAAATGTTGTGATGTGATTATCAATAGTGGAAGCACTAACAATTTGGTGTCAGAAGAGATGGTGACAAAGTTGAAGCTCAAGAGAAAGAAACACCCACATCCATATCGGATTGCCTGGGTACAAGATGACCACAAAGTCATGGTCAATGAACAATGCCTGGTGAAGTTCAAGATTGGCAGGTACCAAGATGAGGTATTGTGTGATATCATATCTATGGATGCATGTCATATGTTATTGGGTAGACCGTGGTAGTTTGACAGATGTGCTGTACACGATGGTTGTGTGAAAACCTATTCCATGACAAAGGATGGAGTGTGACATAAGCTAAAGCCATTGAAGGAGACTGAAGAAAAGGTATGTGGTAATGAAAGAATAACATTTGTTGATGGAGAAAAATTCTTAGATGGTATGCGGGATGAGCATGTGTGTTTTTCTTTAATTCCAAAAGCTCGTAAAGAAAAAGTAGAGGATGTACCTATAGAGGTTGTAGATTTTATGAATGAGTTTTAGGATATTGTATCTAATAATGTACCTGATGGATTACCACCGGTAAGGAAGATCAGTCATCAAATGGACTTGATCCCAGGAGTGAGTTTGCCGAAGAAGGCAGCACACAAAATGACACCTGCAGAAAGTGAGGAGTTGAACAGACAAGTACATGAACTGTTACAGAAGGGGTTGATTCGAGAGAGTCTAAGTCCTTGTGCTGTACCAGCGGTATTAGCACCAAAGAAGAATGGAGAGTGGAGGATGTGTACAGATTCTAGGGCAATAAACAAGATCACAATCAAGTACAAGTTTCCATTGCCAAGAATGGATGATATTATGGACTGTTTGAGTGGAGCTGTGTATTTTTCAAAGATAGATCTAAAAAGTGGATATCATCAGATTTAGATTAGAGAAGGAGATGAATGGAAGACTACCTTCAAGACAAAGGAAGGACTGTATGAGTGGTTAGTCATGCCTTTTGGGCTAACCAATGCACCGAGCACTTTCATGCGGCTCATGAATGAGGTTCTGAAAGAATTTTTGGGTAAGTTTGTCATTGTTTACCTAGATGATATTTTGATTTTTAGCAAGACATTGGAGGAACATATGATGCATATTTGTATGGTGTTTGAGAAGTTGAGAGATGAGAAATTGTTGATTAATTTGAAGAAGTGCAGTTTTGTGAAGAAAGAGTTAGTGTATTTGGGATTTGTAGTTTCAGTAGAAGGTCTAAAAATGGACCCAGAGAAGGTACAGGCTATCCTTGAATGGCCTACTCCAAGGAGTGCTACTGAGGTAAGATCTTTTCATGGTCTAGCTAGCTTTTACAGAAAGTTTATCAAAAAATTTAGCAGTATTTGTGGACCCTTGACTGAAACAATGAGAGGGGATAGAAAAGATTTTAAGTGGACTAAAGGAGCAGAAAAGAGTTTTCAATTATTGAAACAAAAAGTTACAGAACAACCTGTTTTAGCACTTCTAGACTTTAATAAGGTGTTTCAAGTAGATTGTGATGCTAGTGGTACTGCAATAGGAGCTGTTATGAGCCAAGAAGGTAAACCTGTTGCTTATTTTAGTGAGAAGTTAAATGATGCCAAGAGGAAATATTTTATTTATGATCAAGAATTTTATGCTATAGTTTAGGCATTAAAGAAGTGGAGACATTATCTACTTCCTAAGGAGTTTGTTTTGTATACCGATCATCAAGCTTTGCAATATTTGAATAGTCAAGGAAAATTGAATCAAAGGCATTTGAAATGGGTTGAGTTTTTACAGAGTTATACATTTGTTTTGAAACACAGGAGTGGAAAGTCTAATAGGGTTGCAGATGCTCTTAGCAGAAGGCAACTATTGCTAACAGAAATGCAGATTGAAGTGGTTGGGTTCAAGGAACTCAAGAATTTGTATCTAGAGGATCCTGATTTTAGTGAAGCATGGAAAGCTTGTACAGAACCTGTTACTCTAGACAGGATGAAATGGTTGGATTTCATCATCCAGAATGATATACTATTCAGAGGGAGTCAGTTGTGCATTCCACGAAGTTCTATGAGGGAGAATCTCATCAAGGAGAAGCATAGTGGAGGATTGGCTGGACATTTTGGTCGTGATAAAACCCTTGGTTTGGTTAGCGAGAATTATTATTGGCCACAGTTGCAGCAAGATGTGAAGAAGTTTTTACAGAGTTGCAAAGTATGTCAGATGGCGAAAGGAGTGAAGCAGAATACAGGATTGTATCAGCCATTACCCGTACCAGAGAAGCCTTGGGAGGATATCAGCATGGACTTTGTTCTTGGTTTACCGAGAACTCAACGGGGACATGATTCAATTTTTGTGGTGGTTGACAGATTTTCAAAGATGGCACATTTCATTCCCTACAAGAAGACTAATGATGCTATTCATGTAGCAGAATTATTTTTGAGAGAAGTAGTGAGACTTCATGGTTTGCCAAAGACCATAGTTTCAGATCGGGACACTAAGTTTGTTGGATATTTTTGGTGTACGTTGTGGAAGAAGTTGAAGACAGATTTGAAGTTCAGTTCATCACATCATCCACAAACTGATGGATAGACAGAGGTGGTGAATAGGAGTTTGAGAAATTTGGTGAGATGTTTGGTTGGAGATAAGCCAACAAGATGGGATTTGATTCTACCACAGGTGAAATGTGCATACAATAATTATGTCAACAGGAGCACTGGTAAATCACCATTCCAGATTGTATATGGAAGTAGTCCAAGAAATGCATCTGAATTGAGAAAG
Organism: Chamaecyparis obtusa; assembly: GCA_027943335.1. Taxonomy (NCBI): domain Eukaryota; kingdom Viridiplantae; phylum Streptophyta; class Pinopsida; order Cupressales; family Cupressaceae; genus Chamaecyparis; species Chamaecyparis obtusa. The sequence continues at coordinate 24,245 of BSBK01012634.1, forward strand.
ATAGATAAAGGAGAAATAAGTAGTGCTAAAGCTGAGGATTTTGCAGAACACTTGAAGCACATCCATGGGGAGGTGAGGAAGCATATTACCAAGATGAACACACAGTATAAGGCTAAGGCAGATGAGAAAAAGAGGTATAAGGAATTTCAGGTTGGTGATGAAGTCATGCTTCATTTGCGGAAGGAGCGGTTTTCAGTTGGTACATATAACAAGATGAAAATGAAGAAGTTTGGACCATGTAAGATACTGAAGAAACATGATTCAAGAAACACATATGAGGTAGAATTGCCTACCGAACTAAATATTTCACTAGTGTTTAACATTTTAGATCTAACAGATTATCATGAAGGAGGTGTGTAAGATGAGATCACAGCAGCACAGTGGAGTATTCCAGCAACTAGTTCAGACACTAAGGAGATCGAAGATATACTAGCCAGTCGTGTTGGCAGGAGCACAAGGAATAGGACATATGACGAATATCTGGTCAAGTGGAAAGGATGACCTGTTGAAGATTCATCATGGCTGACAGAGGAGGAGGTGAGCCGTCTTGGTTTTCCTCTGTACACCTGAGTCGTGACAAGGTCACTTCTCAAATTACCTTGGGTGTCTAATGCAGGAGCATCCTGGGTGTAAGAGTAATCTTGCGTCACCCAAAAATATTTTTGTTTTTATATTCAATAACGGTTATTTTGTGCAGAGCTGCTATTTATGAAAAGTTACTATGTGCTCAGAATGATATGATTTCTTTCTTGGAGGTTCATGTTGCTCATATAAGTTTGCCAGTAAAGTTTCATTGCCAGATCAAGTGTATATTGGAAGATATTGAAAATTTTTGGTATTGGCAGCAGGGTACAGAAACTTTGAACTCATTTTTGAAGGCTTTAGATGCTCCAGATGAGTTCAAAATTTTGGGTGATGGGCGCTTGCGTAGGTCAAGCCTGTAGAGCGCTTCGTGGCATTTCTGAAATGGGGTTATAATAGCCGATCGGGTCAACTGGTGATGACTTATGGTCTTCGGAAGTTGGGCCACCTGAAATGGCGGAAAATAATTTTCTTCAAAATTTCTGTTTGGGTTTCAAAGGTTATCTTGAGCTGACTATGATGTAATAAAATGTAAAATAAAATAATTCTAAGTTTGGTCGACCTTATTGGCTAAAATTTTGGAACCTTCCCAGGCGGTGGAGAATTGTCTATATAAGGAAAGCTGTATTATTGTCTTAGGCAGTTCAGAAAAGTTCTGGGTAGTAGATCTAGGTATTGATTTGAGGCTTTTTCCTACAGAATATTGTAAGGAATGCCCATGTCGCTTTCCATATTGTAATTCTGAAAGTTTGTAATTCCACATTTGTGGAGATAATAAGAAGCCAATTTTTTGTTCTTGCATATTATTGTTGTTGTTTATCTATTTCTGTTATGTGTTTGTGGTATTAAGAGGAGCACCCTTCATCAAGTGGTATCAGAGCAAGTTTTCTTGAGTGTGTAAATAGATCACCGACTGTGAGGTAGTTTGCACCAGGACCGTGGTTAAGGTTTCAGTGCGCATCACGAAAATGCCTCCACGAAGAGAACGTGGCGGAAGAGGTGGTGCTGTGACACCTGAGGTTAGAGAGCTGCAGAGACAAGTGCGAGCATTGCAAAAAGAGATTTCGAGAGGAATGAATCTTAATGTCAGAGATGAAAGCGAGGATGAAGCCGAAGAAGAATATCAAGAAGGAGAAGTTGAAATTGTGAACCAAGAGGAAGAAAGACTTTTTCGGGCGATTTCTAAGATTGGGAAAAGACCTAAGATTGAGGTTCCTACATTTTTTGGAAATCTTAACCATGATCGACTGGATCAATGAATGTGAAGAATATTTTGAGTATGAAGATGTTGAGGATCCTGATAGGGTCAAATTTGTGAAGGCTAGACTGAAAGGTCATGCGAAGATATGGTGGCAAGAGATTCAGTTAGAGTGAAATAGAAGGGGAAAGGAGAAAATCATGAGACGGGATCGAATGGTGGATAAATTGAAGCGACAGTTCATTCCTGTTGATTATGAGCTTGACCTACTGAAGAAAATGCAGAGTTTGAAGCAAGCAGGAAGATCTGTTCAGGAGTATATAGAGGAGTTCTACCGACTTCTCATCAGAACAGACCATGCAGAAGCTGATAAGGAGAAAGTTTCTCGATACGTTAATGGGTTAAGGCCAAGCATTCAGGAGGAGCTGAATCTGGTTCGAATGAATAGTATTGAAGAGGCACACCAGTTTGCCCTAAAAGTAGAGAAAAAGTTGAACAAGAAGTTTGAGAGCAGACAAAATGGAAGAGGTCACGGTGGACGATCTGGTGGACGGTCATATGGTGGCTGAAATGAAGATCCCAAAAAGAAGGATGAGGCCATTAGCAATCAGAATCAGTGAGGAAATAATTCCAATCCCTTCTAGGATCAGAATAATAGAAATCAAAGAGGAAGGGGAAGAGGACAAGGATCTGGAAGAGGTGGCTTCCGTGGAACATGTTTTCACTGTGGAGAAGAAGGTCATAGGGCATTTGAATATCCTCAGCGCCAAGGTAGAATAGACATGAGAAATGAAGGCCAAGCCAGAGTTGTACATGTAGATGAAGATGCCAGATCATCAAATTCTGAAGATGCTGAAAGAGGAGAAACATTGATTAACAGAAGAGTCCTGTTGAGTGGTGAGAATGAACCTGAGCAAAGGAGGAGGTTGTTTCACACCAGGTGCAAGTGTGAAGGTAAATGTTGTGATGTGATTATCGATAGTGGAAGCACTGCCAATTTGGTGTCAGAAGAGATGGTGACAAAGTTGAAGCTCAAGAGACAGAAACACCCACATCCATATCGGATTGCCTGGGTACAGGATGACCACAAGGTCATGGTCAATGAACAATGCCTGGTGAAGTTCAAGATTGGTGGGTACCAAGATGAGGTATTGTGTGATATCATATCTATGGATGCATGTCATATGTTATTGGGTAGACCATGGTAGTTTGACAGATGTGCTGTACACAATGGTCGTGTGAATACCTATTCCCTGACAAAGGATGGAGTGCGACATAAGCTAAAGCCATTGAAGGAGACCGAAGAAAAGGTATGTGGTAATGCAAGAATAATATTTGTTGATGGAAGAAAATTCTTAGATGGTATGAGGCATGAGCATGTGTGTTTTGCTTTAATTCCAAAAGTTGGTAAAGAAGAAGCAGGGGATGTACCTGTAGAGGTTGCAGATTTGATGAATGAATTTTAGGATATTGTATTTGATAATGTACCTGATGGATTACCACTGGTAAGGAAGATCAATCATCAGATGGACTGAATCCCAAGAGCAAGTTTTTTGAATAAGGCAGCACACAGAATGACACCTGTAAAAAGTGAGGAGTTGAACAGACAAGTACATGAACTGATACAGAAGGGGTTGATTCGAGAGAGTCTGAGTCCCTGTGCTGTACCAGCGGTATTATCACCAAAGAAGAATGGAGAGTGGAGGATGTGTACAGATTCTAGGGCAATAAACAAGATCACAATCAAGTACAGGTTTCCATTGCCACGAATGGATGATATTATAGACTATTTGAGTGGAGCTGTGTATTTTTCAAAGATAGATCTAAAAAGTGGATATCATCAAATTCGGATCAGAGAAGGAGATGAATGGAAGACTACCTTCAAGACAAAGGAAGGACTGTATGAGTGGTTAGTCATGCCTTTTGGGTTAACCAATGCACCGAGCACTTTCATGCGGCTCATGAACGAGGTTCTGAAAGAATTTCTGGGTAAGTTTGTCATTGTTTACCTAGATGATATTTTGATTTTTAGCAAGATATTGGAGGAACATATGATGCATATTCGTATGGTGTTTGAGAAGTTGAGAGATGAAAAATTGTTGATTAATTTGAATAAGTCGAGTTTTGTGGAGAAAGAGTTAGTGTATTTGGGATTTGTAGTTTCAGCAAAAGGTCTAAAAATGGACCTAGAGAAGGTATAGGCTATCCTTGAATGGCCTACTCCAAGGAGTGCTACTGAGGTAAGATCTTTTCATGGTCTAGCTAGCTTTTACAGAAAGTTTATCAGAAATTTTAGCAGTATTTGTGGACCCTTGACTGAAATAATGAGAGGGGATAGAAAAGAGTTTAAGTGGACTAAAGGAGCAGAAAAGAGTTTTCAATTATTGAAATAAAAAGCTACAGAACAACCTGTTTTAGTACTTCCAGATTTTAATAAGGTGTTTCAAGTAGATTGTGATGCTAGTGGTACTGCAATAGGAGCTGTTATGAGCCAAGAAGGTAAACCTGTTGCTTATTTCAGTGAGAACTTTTATGCTATAGTTCAAGAGGAAATATTCTGTTTATGATCAGAAATTTTATGCTATAGTTCAAGCATTAAAGAAGTGGAGACATTATCTACTTCCTAAGGAGTTTGTTTTGTATACCGATCATCAAGCTTTGCAATATTTGAATAGTCAAGGAAAATTGAATCAAAGGCATTTGAAATGGGTTGATTTTTTGCAGAGTTATACATTTGTTTTGAAACACAGGAGTGGAAAGTCTAATAGGGTTGCAGATGTTCTTAGCAGAAGGCAACTATTGCTGATAGAAATGCAGATTGAAGTGGTTGGGTTCAAGGAACTCAAGAATTTGTATCCAGAGGATCCTGATTTTGGTGAAGCATGGAAAGCTTGTACAGAACCTGTTACTCTAGACAGGACGAAATGGTTGGATTTCATCATCCAGGATGATATGCTATTCAGAGGGAGTCAGTTGTGCATTCCATGAAGTTCTATGAAGGAGAATCTCATCAAGGAGAAGCATAGAGGAGGATTGGCTGGACATTTTGGTCGTGATAAAATCCTTGGTTTGGTTAGCGAGAATTATTATTGGCCACAGTTGCAGCAAGATGTGAAGAAGTTTGTACAGAGTTGCAGAGTATGTCAGATGGCGAAAGGAGTGAAGCAGAATACAGGATTGTATCAGCCATTACCCGTACCAGAGAAGCCTTGGGAGGATATCAGCATGGACTTTGTTCTTGGTTTACCGAGGACTCAGGGGGGACATGATTCAATTTTTTGTGGTGGTTGATAGATTTTCAAAGATGGCACATTTCATTCCCTGCAAGAAGACTAATGATGTTGTTCATGTAGTAGAATTATTTTTCAGAGAAGTAGTGAGACTTCATGGTTTGCCAAAGACCATAGTTTCAGATCGGGACACTAAGTTTGTTGGCTATTTCTGGCGTACATTGTGGAAGAAGTTGAAGACAGATTTGAAGTTCAGTTCATCACATCATCCACAAACTGATGGACAGACAGAGGTGGTGAATAGGAGTTTGGGAAATTTGGTGAGATGTTTGGTTGGAGATAAGCCAACAGGATGGGATTTAATTTTACCACAGGCAGAATTTGCATACAATAATTCTGTCAACAGGAGCACTGGTAAATCACCCTTCCAGATTGTATATGGAAGTAGTCCAAAAAATGCATCTGAATTGAGGAAGATAGATAAAGGAGAAATAAGTAGTGCTGAAGCTGAGTATTTTGCAGTACACTTAAAGCACATCCATGGGGAGGTGAGGAAGCATATTACCAAGATGAACGCACAGTATAAGGCTAAGGCAGATGAGAAAAGGAGGTATAAGGAATTTCAGGTTGGTGATGAAGTCATGGTTCATTTGCGGAAGGAGCGGTTTCCAGTTGGTACATATAAAAAGTTAAAAATGAAAAAGTTTGGACCATGTAAGATACTAAAGAAACATGATTCAGGAAATGCATATGAGGTAGAATTGTCTACCGGACTAAATATTTCACCAGTGTTTAACATTTTAGATTTGACAAAGTATCATGAAGGAGGTGTGTAAGATGAGATCATAGCAGCACAGTGGAGTATTCCAGCAACTAGTTCAGACACTAAGGAGATCGAAGATATACTGGACAGTCGTGTTGGCAGGAGCATAGGGAACAGGACATATGATGAATATCTGGTCAAGTGAAAAGGATGACCTGTTGAAGATTCATCATGGCTGACAGAGGAGGAGGTGAGCCGTCTTGGTTTTCCTCTACACACCTGAGTCGTGACAAGGTCACTTCTCAAATTACCCTGGGTGTCTGATGTAGGAGCATCTTGGGTGTAAGAGCAATCTTGCATCACCCAAAAATATTTTTGTTTTTATATTCAATAAGGGTTATTTTGTGCAGAGCTGCTATTTATGGAAAGTTACTATGTGCTCAGAATGATTTGATTTCTTTCTTGGAGGTTCATGTTGGTCATATAAGTCTGTCAGTAAAGTTTCATTGCCAGATCAAGTGTATATTGGAAGATATTGAAGATTTTCTGTATTGGCAGCAGGGTACAGAAACTTTGAACTCAGTTTTAAAAGCTTTAGAGGCCTTGGATGAGGTCAAAAATTTGGGTGACGGGTGCTTGCGTGGTTCAAGCCTGTAGAGCGCTTCGTGGCATTTCCGAAATGGGGTTATAATAGCCAATCGGGTCAACTGGTGATGACTTATGGTCTTCGAAAGTTGGGCCACCTGAAATGGCAGAAAATAATTTTCTTCAAAATGTCTGTTCGGATTTCAAAGGTTATCTTGAGCCGACTATGATGTAATAAAATGTAAAATAAAATAATTCTAAGTTTGGTCGACCTTATTGGCTAAAATTCTGGAACCTTCCCAAGCGGTGGAGAATTGCCTATATAAGGAAGGCTGTATTATTGTCTTAGGCAGTTCAGAATAGTTCTGGGTAGTAGATCTAGGTATTGATTTGAGGCTTTTTCCTACAAAATATTGTAAGGAATGCCCATGTGGCTTTGCATATTGTAATTCTGAAAGTTTGTAATTCCACATTTGTGGAGATAATAAGAAGCCAATTTTCTGTTCTTGCATATTATTGTTGTTGTTTCTCTATTTCTGTTATGTGTTTGTGGTATTAAGGGGAGCACCCTTCATCAAAACCACATGAAGTGATTTGAGGCAATGTGATGAGATCATTTTCAAGGAGTTTTTCCAAAGCTAATTCGTAAGATTGTCCCAAAGGAGTAAATGATCTATCCCAAGGATATTTGGATGTATTTGCGTTTCTCCCAGAGTTGTCATATGATGAATATTGTTGAGATGGGACTAATTCCTCTTGATTTCCTTGATCAAAGATGAGATTCTCTTGATATTTTGAAATAGGTTCTTCATCAAATATTGGTTTATCATTAGGATATTTTTTTATCAAACATAGGGTTTTCATGATATTCTTTTTGATCAAATTTTGAATTATCAAAGATATGATGTTCATAATGTTCTTCTTGATCATAGAGGTAAGGAAACAATGTTCTTAATGAAGATTTGTTGGATAATGTTTCCATTTCTTTTTCCATTTTTGAATAGAATATTCTCTTGAATTTTTATTGTTAATTAATTTTTGGATCTTAATGGATGTTTTCTTTTTATAATCAAAGACCTTCAAACACAACACAATGATTTTATCAATTATCACAAGAAATTCTTCCAAGCAATTTACCTTAGTTCAAATTTGGCTTTTAAATGGCTCTAGTGAGGGAGCCTTTCTAATTTATCAAGGATTTAGTGTGGGTTCCATTCAAAATGGACTTTAAACTTTCATCCCCCATGTATGTTAAGGGGCTTCCCACACGCACAAAAGTAGGATTTGGTGCAATCTGTGAGGACTACTAGAGGAAGTTTGAAAACTTTAAAAGCCTTTTGTGATGCACCCCATTAAGGATACATGCATTTCATTTTATAGTGGGTTGGATCCCTGTAGAAAAAGTTAGTGTATCCCACTTTGGGTTGTCCCTCACACTGGCCTCATTAAGGCACAACTCGGGAGGTGAGCCCACTAATTCTCTAGCATGTTCATTCAAAGTGAGGAAAATGAAATTAAGGTTAAGCTTTTGGGAATTTGGTTCACCAAAAAGGTGAAGAGCATATCCCTAACTTTTCCTTTGGTTCCCAAACACAATAGACAATTTTGTTTAATTGATTTCACCCACTAACTATAGGGATTTGAGTATTTCTACTCTCTTCCACAAACAAGGGGTTTTGATTTAGTGTTTGATTTATCCTTTTAGCTATCCAAATTACTAGATTATGAAATGCACCAATGCCAAAAGCTAAGGGAAAATATTGACTAGTTAAGGCTTACCTAATTCTTTGTAGCTAACCGAAGTTAGAGGCATTTTTTATTCATTCCATTATTTTTACCTTACCTTGGCAATAGCTCTTCCCAAGTGTGTTTTTCCACTAGCAAGTTAGTCAACACCAACAATCACAATGAGGGGAAACCAAATCGAAATTGATGAAGCAAAGAATTATGTAATGAACTTTAAGCACCTTATTTGTAAATTTTCAAGGAAAAACTTGAGCTAAGGAGTAAAAATCCAATTTAAAGAGATAAATTTTGATTTATATGCTTCAACAATTGCAAGATAGTTCTGGAATACATGGTTGTCCTCCTCTTGTGATGTGTCAAGAACAACCTTGATATGTGCAACATTTTCCTTCTTGATCCTTTTAGCTAGTGCCTTTTCTTCTTGATTAAACTTGCTTTCTAGCTTCTGAACCTTTCTGTGCCTACTCATTTACAGTCAAAAAGTACAAACAAAGAGTTAGATAAATAAATTGATCAATCTTACAGCAAATTAAGACACCAAACAAAAAGTGACATTATCCAGCTAATATGCATGATCAAATTGTTTTCAAGCGTAATTTTAATGATACCAAGTGACATTTTCCAATGACATAGGTGACACCAAAAATTAATCAAGCATAAACAATTTATTGTTAGGCACAAAGAGTATTGAAAATTGCATAAACTGATCTACTCAAAGTGACACTTTAACAATACTAAGCGTAAGATAGTTGATACTAGGCGTGACTTTGTCTGTAAAGTGCTTCATAAAGGTCTATCACAAGCAATGATAGATAATCGATAGGTGACACTTCTTAACTCACAGGCGTGACTTTACGAGCAAAAGGTAGGATAACTTTATCTCATAGGCATGCGCATCCAGGTTGCAGGTGACAAGAAAGAATTTAAGACAGAATAGAAGTTATTCGACCAAACACAAATATTCAACTAATAGGCATCGAAATAGAGATTGTAAACGTCATCAGACTGACTATAGGCATGACTGAATTGATTGTATGTGCGACATCACCTATTTTTTGCAAAGTATTCACGGAAAATTGAAAAAACAAGCATACAAAATATGATCCAAATGATGAAATTGATAAAATGAGGCTTAGAGCTCCATGGTGGGTGCCATTTGTGTGATGATGATAATCACCTTCATGAAATTAAGATCAAATTAGCAACAATTCTAAAGTAAATACAATGCAAATCTATTTAAAAATGAAACTAAGATCCATAGCATCTCATGGCTCTCTAGAATGAGGTGGTAAGTGAAGCTCTCAGCTCAAATCTCCACTAGTGACACTTATAAAATGAGAATGTATGTTGTTCTATGCTTCTACAATGCTTCTATGATGATTATTCTAGCTCAAATTGACAAAAGTATAATGCAAATACTCTAAATGCTCTTAAATGCTCTTAGAATGTGCTTCAATTGCCTATAGTAACAATGCTTTGCAAATGAATTTCTAAGCTCAAATTGCAAGAGGTTCAATGCAATTCTTAGATGTGTGGTTCTTGAACTATGAAGGATTTTGGCCTTCTTTTTATAGATTTTCCCAATGGTAGGGGGTGTAGTTGTATTTGATCATGATTAAACCTTGGTTGAGTCCTTGGTTCCACCCTTTGAAGACAATGCAAATTTTGTGTCCTCAAAGCTTGGGACAAGTAGACAAGATGGATGGTCAAGATTCTCTTTCACTTTCAGTGATTGAGATTGAATTTGGCTTGATCCATGTGAATTCCTTTCCTCAAATCTTATTGGTTGCTCGGATTTCCTTTCGTTTTGGGTTGTTGAGAGTAATTGAGATTTATTAATTGATTTAATTGATTTATTTTAGCCATGTACCCCTTGAATGGGTTGAATTTGATTTAATCCAAAGCTATACAATTAATTGATTTAATTTTATTTTAATTTGATTACACTTGATTAAAATTCTCTCAATTTTGATTGATCTCGAATTAAGACTTGATTTTAATTTTGATTGGCTAATTATGCATTGTGATTCAATTGCTTCAATTTTGTCCTTGATTTGCTTTGATTTAACTTGATTTGCTTTGATTTGATTTTTGTCCATTTTGAGGTGATTACACTACCAATATTAACTAATGTGATTTTTTAATCAAAAGATGATAAAATATACAAAATATAATTTACCTTCCAATTTATATTTATGTTTTGAAAGCCTTGGATAGCTATACATGTACTATCAAGCATTTGAAACTTTCACCCTATTTTATCAAATTTATTTGGATGTTAATAGTGATAGGTTGGTATTTTACATAAATATAAGTGTTTTAAGGATTTCCATGCCAAAGGATACATTTACACAAGGGAATAACGTAATAGAGTTTACATGCCAAGTGTTACATTTGTAAGAGATACTAAGAGTTTAGAAATTCTCCTGTTAAATTGTGCTTCTATAAGAGGGATTAGAATCTAAGGATTTGTAAGTCGAGTAAAATGTTGGAAAGGTTTGTAGGCCAATAACAATAATGTATTAAATCAAAGTTACACAAAATATATGTCATTATGAAGCCAAAAATTATATTGTTAAACATGAAAATGTATATTAAACTAATAAATTTTTCTATTTGTCATTACGAATGTTGGGACTTCTTCGAGTATGTTTCAAAAAAATTGGGATACATATTTTAATTATTTCTTCATCGTATAGAGGATGCTATGATATTGATACTAGGTAAACATCGGGTGAAATTAAATCCTTCAAATTTCTTGTGAGAGATTGCATCTTTTTTCTTAATAGAGTACATGGATCAATTGAAGCACTATTCCATGATCATGTGGTTGTGGTAGTGACCTACATTGGGAAACATATTTTGTCCCCATATGCTCTTGAAAATATTTTAGTTAACTTCTCGTTTGATGTTGGTTTTTGTCCAATTAGAGTTTTATTGGAATTTTGTAACATTGCTTCTAATGGTTTTTATTTTTAGCTCTTATGTGTTATTAGGGATGGTCTTGTCTCTAATGTCTTTGATGAAGTCATCAAACACTTTGAGAGGGTCCTAGATCATGTTGAGGTTGCACTAATGGTGGTGACATTGGTTTAATTACTTGGAATTTTTAGGCTTTCAGCTTTGGTGGCCAAGGTCTTTGAACCTCTTCTCCTTGTCTCTCTATTGCAGCAATTTGCCTCCAAAACTAGTACCAACACTTGGTGGAAACATTCTAGTTAGTGACTTACATCAGAGGCTTACCCCGCTTTTTGGTGCCTATGCTACTCTTCTCTCTTTCTCTATGTCTCATAAGGTGATATCTATTTGTCTTAATACTCCATCACTATGTGATCCTCTATTTATGGTACAGATTTTTCTAATACTTTTGTAATCCTCAGCTCTCTCTCACCCTTGTCAAATAGAAGCCTAAATTTTGTAAAACATGATATTTTGTTGTGTATAACTACTCTTGAATATTGGATTTGGACTGTTTTGGAATAGTATATTTTGTTACTTTTGGGTGGTTGGGTGATGTCTTCTACACAGATCTATATATTTATTTATTTATTTTTGCTCCTTTCACTATCTTATATTTAATATAACTTAATTTTTTCCCAGCTCATGCAACTTTTAGAAAAACGACAAATCCTAACTGAACAAGGAAAATGTTGTTTTTTAGTGAAATGCTCTATAACACATTGGAGGGGAATTCTCTAACTAGAAATTGACAAAATTAATGTGCCCACCAAAGTTTCATTCTTACTCCGCTCGGTGACAGACAAAGTGCTTAAACAATAAGGCCGAAGAAAACTACATGGCTAAGTTTTAGTTTTAACATTTTTGGTATTTAACTTTTTTTAAATGACACGTGTCTTAGCCATTACGTTTTGAACATTTGGTTAGTAACCTCCTGTCCATGAATTCAAAATGCCATCCGTGGAAAGAATGACAAAGCTTCACGTGACTTTTCTTGTTAACTTCTGAGCATGAGTAATAAAGTCAGTAACAAAAATTGAATTAACTTGCCTTACTGTCTAAAAGGATGTAGACAAAAGAAAATGTACTATGTTCGATAATTTTGCTCTGATCGAGTACTGCAGTCTTACTTTACGAATGTATTGAGCAGAAAACTAGACAGAGAACACTAACAAACAAAGGAGAAAATGAAGGCCATGAAAACTTCAGACAAAGGCATCCAGTTTCGTGGATCAATATCTTCATTCATCTCCATATTTTTCATAGCACTATGTACTTGAGCAATAATAGCCAATAGGTTTCATGAAGATTCAAATTGTACCCTGGAAACAAAAGGAAGAAAACATGTGTATACAGTTGGGTAAAGAACACGCTTACGTCAGTGAGTACAGTTCTCAAAGTAAATATATTACATTCTGCATTTCACAAATTGATTGAAATGCCTAGTACAAATAAACGCCTAATCTTTCAATCCTATTAGCCAAACTTAATACTATCTTGTGCCAGGAAGCCTATTTTTTCGGAGTTCTTATATAATGCTTAAAAACTGTAAATTTTCGCCCCCTTTTGCGTAATAAACCTCACCTTACCAACCTATTTATAAGCTGGGCTGCCCATGCTGATCCTTGGTTGCTTTCTCATATTCTATACCAGATACGGTCTGCCTATAGAATTCTTAGCTAAATAAAGACAATTATTTACACAATAATTTATGTGAAATCCCAAAGAGATACAAACTGCTGATCTTCTTCCTCCTCTCCAGAGAATTGACTGTTAAAGAGGAGAGAAGACCCAACAGCCACTCCATCTGCCATGTTCATTAGCCAGTTTGGCCAATCAAGCCATGCCTCCACCACCTCGCTGTTGTTATCAGGCCTTGCAATATCACAGGGTTCAGCCTCATTTCCTGGATTGTGTAAAAGAAGATCTAAGTCTAAGAAATCATTGCTATTGTCATCATTATTGCTGGTGGAGCCCATATTGGCTACTTCTCCCTCTTCTGGCTGTTGAAAAGAATATGCAGCTTGCAGAGCAGCCGCCTGAATGTCTGCTGCAGAGGTAGTTGGAGGGCGGGGAAGGGAGTGAATCGATTCAGGGAAATTGAAATTGGCAGAATCCCCTCTTAAGGCCAAAGCAGCTGCATCACGTGCACGAGCGGCCATTTCTGGTGTGGGAAATGAGCCCAGCCATATCCTCTTCTCCTTCCTTGGTTCTCTTATTTCTGATACCCACAATCCCCACTTCCTCTTTCTCACACCTATATATATGGGATGTTTTGTTCCCCTCCTATCCGCATTTCCACCTCCTTTTCCCATAGCCTTTATTTCAGGGCTCAACAGCTAGCATAAATCTTTTTGAAGGTGATTCCTAACGAACATTAGATGACCTTCTGAAGAATAAATGCGTATCAGGAAATTGTGGGCATTGGGCTCTAGGGTTGAACTAGATCTGTCATAAACCTAAGGTCATTCAATAGCCAGATCAAAACCTTAGCCAGATAGCACAACAATGTAGAAATAAAATCACTAGCATAGTCTAGTCTGACTTCTCATTTGACTAGGCGGGATCTTGGGATCACTAGTATAATCTAGTCTGTATGACTGGTAATAGACTCTATATAAACAGATTTCTTATAGCTTATGAAATTTGTGAACCCAGAAACTGGGCTTTATTTTCAGCTCTGTACCTCGCATTCTGAACATTGGAATCAAATCAACTCCTTCGCCTGTGTGGTCCACTGGTCCCCATAACGTTTACATGCCGAATCTACTTCAAGAAAGGCCAAAGTTTCCACCAGACCCGATCGAATAGGACAATGTGCCCTTAATCTTTTAAACCATACTTTGCTGGCCCCTCTTGACATCATACTGAGCTTAATTTCACAACATGTTGAATTGCATACATTCTCACATGTATTTGTTAATGCTTGGTTTTTAAGTTCTTCCACAATATTTTATCAGATTGGCATTTATTAGTCCAATTGCTTGCCGTTTCGTCGCCTGCTTTCGTTTTTTTATATGAAGGGAAAGAACTAAGGGCCGCCATATCAACCAAAATTTCCGCAATTCTTTTATCATTTCTGAAGGGATGCCAGCTAATATAAGTTTAGTTTATTTTTTGTGACAGCAGCATTCAATCTTCCAATTACTTATTCGGTTTCAGTGGAAACGGTGTTGCTCGCAGAATCACATGTAACTACAAGTCAATTTTAATAATTTCATTTAGGTTTCGACGAAAAATGTAAAAGAGTCTATTCTTGATTTCTTTAAATAGATAACCAGTCAAACAGATATAGGCGTCTCTGTCTAAGTATTCCATTCTGAGTCAGCACGAATTCTATACTTATTGTATCCTTGTCTTATTTGTTGATTGAAAAGTTCAATGTACTAAATGGAAGGCTCCCTTTTTGCTTGAAAAGTACAATGTACTAAATGGAGAATCACGGTTATATGATCGTGGATGAAAGTTTGTTACGATAGAAAATAGTTTGATCGAACTTCAACTAACTTGGAATATAAGGTTAATTTGGAATATAAGATTAAATATTTTTCGCTCATAATTTATCCATAATAGTTATGAAGACATTCTATTACAATCTATATTAAAATTTATTTTACTATCTTATCGATTAGATTGTGTATAAGTTTTTATTTTTTATTATTTATTTTTGTTTCAATTGTCAAATTTTTAAGTCACCTTTAGTATTTTACTGTCATATGGTTTACTGATTATTTGTGAGTCTAAATCTTAGGTGTTGGTGAATTTGCTTCGTGGGTAACAGTTTGTTGATGTTAGTTGGCAATTAGTTTTGATTGTTAGAGAGATTTCCTAGTTGTGCAACTCCTTGGAGTCTTTTACTTTTAGACACATTCCTAGGGAGTAGAATGTTGTCGCAGATTCTCTGGCCCAATGGGCTTTAGATCAAATGCAAACTTGAAATATTTTGGATAGGGGGCAATTACCTTCTAATGTGCCTCATATGTTAGGTCAGTTAGTGGATAGTGACATGGCTCTGTACAGCTCTTTATTTTGGGCTCTTTGCCCTTGTTTCTTGTATCTCTCTTATTTTTGAATAAATATTTACCCCTCTTTTAGTCATATAGTCTACTCATAGATACATAAAGGTGTCTTAGAACTACTTCTTTATTTAAGCATTCTAAATTGACATTAATATACAAAGTAACTATTACAAATAAGAAACTTATTTTATATTATAATATGATTTAACTAAAATATTTAATTACTAGTACACTGCAAGAAAGTAAGATATTTTCTTTCATCATTAAGACGCAATATTTAGTTAGTTTACTAACATGTAGATAGATTGTTTTGAAATTTTTATAATATAAATTATTTATCTAAACACTTTCTATAAATATTTTTTCCTATGATGGAAATAGATTAAAATTACTCTACAAAAAAAGTTGTCAAATGTTGCGAAATTTTCCAATGGTGGTTACAAAATGAAACATCTCAAACCCCTATGGACGGTTGTTCTCAAGATACTTATTCAATACTTTACCCTTGATGGTTGATATACTGTTGTTTATGAGAATCTTTTTTTTCTTCTCAATCATTTTAGAGACACATATATGATTTCATTTCCATTCTATCTCCTATATTTGCTAAGAATGCGCATTATAGATTATAGGAAAAACCATAATGACCCTATCTTACATGAAGGATTAATTTATCCCCCATGTTATGGATAATTTTTATAATGACAACTCGGAGTCGATAGAGAAGGGCTGAGATAAACTTTATATAGATGATGGTGGAAAAAAACCTCAAGATGAACATGATATTAGTTTTTTTCATCGGGAGGGAAAAGAAAAGAAGTTTGGTAAAAAGAAAGAGGTCAAAAAAAGGAATGCCTCCCTTCTTTACTCTATTTCTAGGGATAGTGAACAAAATAGTCAAATGATCTTAAGCTCGATTTTCTTCTAGTTATTGACATTGAAGGCAGACCTCTTTTTCTAAGGGACTTGGGCAAGGATTGTCTTCTCCTTAATTTTAACAAAAAGAGCCCTCCTACTCTCTTGGTTGTCGCTAAGAATGTCGAAGTGGACACTTTCAACATGTAGAGGTATTTTTTCTATGACTTGAATGAAATGAATATTTTAATATTCCTTTCCTTAAAACTAATTTTGAAAATATCTAGTCTTAGGGTGATTTATGGATTGACAAGGAAGGGAAAAACATGGTTGTCTCTATCGAAAAATTTGTTCAAGATTTTGAGTACATGAAAGAGGATTATGACTACATAATTACTAAATTGGAATCTTTAATTATAAGAAAATAAATGATAAACTCATTACCTTTGTTAACTTTAGTTGCAAGTTATTAAGAGAAGTGTAAATAATATCATGTTAATGACTAATAAATTTGGAAAAAAATCATGAAGCAAGATTCAATTTATGGATTTAAATGCTTTTGATAAGGGTAAATAGGTTCTTAAAGAGGTGGAAAAAGGGCCCAACACTTACATCCATCTTGATTTATAAAGAGATCTTGAACTATTAAATTAGGATTTGTAAGACAACAAAAACTTTTCTCTTAATGTTTCCCAATTTGAAGGAGAAGTAGCTAAGGCAAGTTAAAATTATTAAATTAGTTATTATATCATTGTCTATGGTGGCTTATTATTTTTTAAGGTTGGCTTCCTTTTTCTTGATAGTTTGTTAATGGCAAGATGTAAATGTATTTAAGGTTTTAGGCCCCTTCAAAACTTGTTTGACCCTTACATAAAAAACACTTTTCAAATGTTATATGGGTCAAAGAAAGACAATATGAGGCCTAGAAATAACTAAGTAAAAATAATATTCAATTTTTACTAAGGCCCCTGATAATGGATGATCAAAATTAAGATACTTAAGATCAGGTGGTGGGGTAGAATAGGTTTAAGATAGATCTGTGTTGTTTTTTTTAGCATATTGGCTATTGAGAAAGGTAAAACATGACTTTTGGCTTCCCTAAATTAGTTTAGATTCTCAATTTGGCTACTTAGATAATTTTGGCTTATAATACTTTACTTCTTTAGCTGTAAGATTTTATGAACCTAACTTTTTTCAATATTTCATGTGTATGCAAATAATTTCATATATTAGTATAGATGTGAGAATCCTAAATGTTAATGTAAATATGGTGATATAAATCTAGTTAACAAATCACCTTTCTAGTCCATTCACTTGTTCAAACCTAGCTTAAATTTAGTTGGGATTTTTTTATTTATATTTCCAACTTCATAAGAGTATGACATGCATTTTCATTTTATGAGACATCTATTAGATACATACTCGTCACTTGCATAGGTAATTGTCAAGTGATATCTAACCTATTAAACCTTTAAAAGAGTAGTCCCTTTTTCTTTTCTACCTAGTCACGTATATACACAAGGTTGATCATTTTACTTTTTCACTCAAAATTTATATGACGTATATCATCTATCTTAATTGTTTCACTAGTATATTGTTATTTTATAGCTTTTAGATTATGGCTTATTCAAATATTGTATAATAAATTCCTTATGAAACATATTCATTTTGGCATCAAGGTGAGTCACACATAGCATCAAAATGGAAAATAAAATATCTATTATATATAGAGAGATTAAGAAATGAAGAAATAGATTTTATTTCATCTATTTTAATATGTTCTTATCTTTGTAATGTTTCTGGATGGTACCATAAAAATCCACATGGATAGAATGATTTGTAGAAATATGAATTTTTTTTTGTAGAGGAACGATTTTCCCTCTACTCATCTTCCTGTATATTATTTTGGATAATATTTTCTTATTGTAGAGATTTCTTTGGTTGGCTTCTAGTTTGTGATATTTAATAATACTGAAGGATTTTTTAATGTTCTTTATAATATATAGAAACCATTATATTTTTCCAATCCTCACCATCATAAGGTTCCTTCTTATGCCTCTTAAAATGCCTCCTATAATACCTACACGTGGAATTTGTATAATTTCATTTCATATGGTAGGGTATTTCTATATGGTGGAATAGTTATTATTTTAATGTTATTAGTTGGTTCTTTCTACGGTTGTTATTACAAGATTTGAAATTTTAATTTTATTTTCTTTTATTGGAGTTTTCTCTAATAGGCTATGTTTTTCAATACTATTGTCTTTTTTCTTAAAGTATTTTGAGACTATTATTTTTATATCACATATTACCAACAACCTCCATCAGTGTCTACCCAGTATGTAATAGAGAGAAATGATAAAATCTTAGTGTATATTCAACATAGAAGAGAATGTTTTTATGCATCACATCAATTAAATAGGCAAATAGTTACCAACTGACGTACTTGGATAGTTACCAACTATAGACAGTTATAATTCAAGACAATGTAATATGGTAATTACGCCAACATTCTCCCCTTATTACATTGATCCTAAAAACATCAAAAATACCTTTCCCTAGGGATGCCCCTTAGGGATTACATAGAAAAACTTGCTGATTACATAATATGAAAACATATGTGGAGAAAATATTCTGAAGTAACAAATATTGAATCATGCAAGGCTCCATCAAGTTGTCTCTTGAGCCTCAGAAAGGTGTAGCTTTGAGTTGTGTTATTAAGCTCGTAGTCTCAAACTCTGGAATCACAAAGTCTTGAATTATTCAGCAATGATCCCTAAGAGATGCAAAAAATCTCTATCATTGTCTAGTGACTGGAAAAGGGTATAATTCTCCATCATATACTCAAAAGCTCGCTGGACAACAATCCATATCGAGTGCAATATCAATTCCCAAACCTATCTCCAAAATTAATCTTCAAAAGACATGCATTCTACTAACTTTTTAGCATTATAAAGTTAAACAAAAGTGAAAACCAAAAATGCCAAAAATGCTTCTCATGTAGAACACCATCTCAAATTGAGAAGCAAACTTGAGATTATGGAAGTTCCCCCATCCTCTAATGTCATCAACCTCCAAATGTGAAGGTTCAAAGCACAAAATTGTGATTAATTGGAGACTAAGAATCATTAACGACCTATCCATCATATTATGTATCATCATCTTCAATGCATGCAACATTGCCTTCTTCGTATTGTTCTTTTAGTTTTCCTTTAAGAACATCACTAGCTCTAGCTCTGCAAACCCATGATGTGTGCCCCTTTTTCTTATAGTAAAAACATTTATTGTCTCTTTTATGTTTATCTAACCATCTTTTAGTACTTCATTAGTATAATGCCTAGTCTATTTTATGATCTTATTCTAGATGACTTCCTTTGTCCTCTTTTTCTTCTTATAGAAGGGTTGGAATCATATCCTTTAGAGTCTGCAAACTTAGTTGACTTAGTGTAAAGAAAACATTACTATATTTGGAAGATAATCTATTTAACTAGATGGAATTAGCATCATCGTCGTCATCACCAGGAGCCTTAACCTCTCCAATTTGTCTAATGAGAGACCTTAAATTACTTATATGATTTGACATTGTGATCCCATTTTCCATTTTGAATCTAAAGAATTGAATTTTTAGAGAAAACTTTGCATTCACAATTTTTGCTCCAAACAACTTGTTTAGATTAGCCCAAATGTCGGCATAAGTTTTATCTAGATCTATGTGGTGAAGTTCAGAATCTGCAAGAGAAAGACCAATAATAGACTTATCTTTATCATCTATACTTTTCCACTCCAACAATTTATTTGCATCTATAGGTGGTTGTTCTTTTCTGTTTACGATTCCCCATAGGTTTTTATTCATCAATTGCATTTGTATTTTTATTCTCCATGTATGAAAATTGAAACTAGAGTACTTATCTAGTGAAATCTCCATTGAAAAATAACACTAGAAATTGATTTCTCTTACCGCCAACCACTCACAAAATTGAAAATACAATGTATTCTATACTTGGTTGAAAGTATGTACTTACTATAGTTGGACAGTTACCAACTATAGATAGTTACCATTCAAGATAATGTAATATGTCAATTATCCTAACAATATGAACATATACATATTATATTATAGGAGACATATTTAGTGAAGCCTCTAACAGTAAATTGATGATATTTCATGACTATTGACACGTGTAAATGCTCTTTAGTTTTTTCCTTTCTACATAGATTTTTTGTGGAAATATATAAATCCTTTCATGCATCTACATGGGTGCATTGTACCTACTCATATAGAATGAAAATAAGTGCCATCATCTACTACAAACTATGTTTGAAGACATGCACAACATAAAAAAAAAAAGCACCCAAAAATGAGATGACACCCTCACATGATGATCCCTACCCTTACCAACCTCCCATATCACTAGGGGATACCTTAATTAGTGCTATAAAATTTAGTCTAGATACAAATGTCCATCATTGGTGATATCACATTTGACTTGTAATAGAAATAAAATTAATAGCAACCTTTCCATGCATCTAATTACTTAGTTTCTTAGATCCCTAGGATTTTCTCATGCATTCAATATTCATTTATTTAACTAAGTATTTGATTATTTTAAAATTTAATGTTAACAACACATGATAGTATTTTAGGTTAACTTTAAATATTCTAATTTAATTTTCTTACAACAATCTTAAAAACCATCCATTTTTTCACACTTGCTAGAGGTTACATTCAATGATAAATTTTATAATACTAGTTGTGTTGGTTCCAAAAACTAGAGATTGGAAATCAAAGACTTTTACCACTTCTCCTATAGGACTTCTCAATCAGCCTTGGCCAATGAATGAGAATAATTATTTGATTTGATTCCCCTACACCTTTAGGCTTCACTAAACAATGGCGAGTAAACCCTCACCTCCAACCCTAATTAGTTTAGTTAGGGCTTATATATAGAAAATTTAAAACTTAATGACTTTGCAAGGTAGAAAAAATCCTTGAGATCAATAGAAATAAAAAAATTGCTCAAAAGTATTTGAATTGCTTGCTTGTGAAATGAAAAAAAATTAATTTTTTAGAGAAAACCAATTAGACAAAGTTACACAGATAACACTGCATATGTAATATTTGACATCCAAGATATATATTGCAACTTAGTCTTTCACAAAATATTTAAATGATAGTAATTGGTTATGAATCAATAATTACATAGGAACAACCTAATCAAAAGTAAATGAACTAAAAATCTCCAGATTGGATAAAAAAATAAGGTCTTTTATATTAATTTCATAAAGTAGGTACAATTCATCTGTGCTTCAGTTGCAATATCCTTCCTATCATCTTTTGAAAATAGTTCTAAGTGTAATCTATCTATTATATATCTATATATCTCTTTCCTACTCCTTTGCAAATGGTCCTAGTATCATTTTTATACAAAAATGAAAGGATGTAAACAAGCTTCAGACCATTGCACCTATTCCTAATTAATAACTTACAACAACTGAAAGGACATAAATTACAATTCAAATAAACAAACTTATAACTAAACACTTTGTGAAACTAATCCAGAAGGATTGTGTCATCCTCAATTTATTTCTATGGAACTTCCAATGTTGCATTCGGGGTCTTCAAGTAGTCATTAATCCATTTAATAATCTATGAGTGAGAGGGCTATTGAAACTATGAAACTTCAGAAACATTGATGAGGAGATCCCACCACTTCTTTCCTGTGACAACATGGACTTCAATTTGAAACTTGGAAAATTTAATCTCCAAATAAATAATCTTATCTAGAAACATATTAAACTCATATATTTTGAGCTATTTTTGTCTTTTATATGGGA
The DNA here is from genome assembly GCA_027943335.1 of Chamaecyparis obtusa. NCBI lineage: Eukaryota > Viridiplantae > Streptophyta > Pinopsida > Cupressales > Cupressaceae > Chamaecyparis > Chamaecyparis obtusa. The sequence continues at coordinate 46,016 of BSBK01012634.1, forward strand.
CACAATCTTTTGCAGTAGTTCCTCATGTTCTCTCCTCCATTCTTCAAGATCTTTTGTTCTTCCTTCTTCATCAACAATTCCAAAAGTCAACCAATGCTTAGAAGAAATGAAATTAGATAGTTTATTTTCATTTATCCCCTCTTCTTGTTCAATATAACGTAAATTATTATAAATTGTAACCAACATCTATGCAATGGCCTTTATCTATGGAGGTGTATTTGGATACCTTCTTGTTACTTCATACAATTTAGTCAATTCGTACTTGGAATGCTTCCATTTCTTGAGCTGTTATCTCAACATAGGCTTGTTCTACTTAAAAGTATCTAACATGTGAGTTAGGCTAATATAGTATGCATGAAGTTCATCACATCTCTTCAAAATGAATTTTACCTAAAAAGAAAATATCTCCTCTAAATTCATATAAGCACATTTTTCATGAGTAGCCTTGGGTTCTTCCGAGTCTATATCCTTTTGGGTTCTTTTGAGTCTATATCCTTTGGTGTTGGCTTTGCTAATATTTGGGGAATACTTTTATGCACCATCATGGACCTATTTTCACCTAGAGTCTTCACAAAGAGAAGCTTGCTTTCCATAATTGACATCTTCAAATACAATTCAATTATTACCTTGTTCATCTCCATCTCCCTATTTCGAGATTCTTCCATCTTGTCCTCCAAATGTTTAAATTGAGATTTGTTGAACATGGCCCTGGGTGAACCCACAATAGTGGGTTACACTTTTTACCCTGAATGGACATTGAACTCTACATTTTGAGAAAAACTTTCAGATTCAGATGCATATTGCCATTGAACTGCTTGAAATCAGAGGATGAAGTAAATTAGAGTTTTTAACGATTCTCTATCTAGATTCTAAATATTTTTTTTTTGAATTTATTTGAATACTTTTTTCTTTCTCCCATGAAAACTTGTATGGTGTTGAAAATGTCATTTTCAAATCGTAACACTATTTTCATAGAGCATAACTTTTTTTGTAAAATAGATATGGATGCAATTCTTTCAAATTCAGTTTTGTAATATTCATATGGACGGCATGCAATTGGTTTGATGACATTATCACTATTATTGCATATTTTATTAATGTTTGAAGTTGACTAAACCAAAAATTTGACCTACCTTGACTACATAGCTTATAACTTATTGTGTATTTAACGAATTTCAATTATTATTATTTTAATAGAAAGTAGACTCAAATATGGAGGGCACTGTTATTTTTTAGAATTTTTTTCCCTTGTTTTACTATTTTTCATTGAACGTCAAACTCAGAGGTTTATATTTGATAAAAAACCTACATTCATTTAATGTAAAAAATCATACACATAATAAATTTTAAAATAGTCAAATATATAATCATTAGAAAGCTAATTTTGAGTACTTGTTGTTTAAAAAAGGACATCTTTTTATGCATCCATTTGATCAGCACGCTTGAAACCTGAAGCCATGAAATTCTCAGAATTTCTTGAAAACTTGAAACCAACTCCCATTTTAGGCACTTTCGATAGAAAGTACTTTCAATCGAAAGTACTTTCTATCAAAGTACCTTTGCAAAAAATGCAAAATTTAGTTAATACTAAAGGACTTTCGATCAAAAGTCCTTTAGTTTCTATCGAAAGTCAAGTTTGACTTTCGATCAAAATTCAAACTTGACTTTAAAATGTAGCATTTACTCAATAAGAAAGGACTTTCGATCGAAACCAATGTCGGCCTTTTTGGTGGCATTTCTAGGTAATAAGAATCAGGTATAAATAAATGTATTATTTTTTCATTTTATAAATTCGAAAGAAATAAAATAATTCACAAATTTAGGAAGAAGGAAGACATTTTGGCATGGAATAATTTTGTAAGTTGTGATGGGAAATAAAAAGAGAAGGCTAAATAAAAGTACATGACATTATTCAGAAGAGACTGAACAAAGACTACGTGAAGAATCATGAAAAAGATATCATCATTGGAGTCAAGGTATGTCTAAGATGTCTCTAGATAGATATTTTGAGTTGGTGGTCAAGATTTGTCTTAATGTTCATGTAAATGTGATATTGTATAGGTCTATTAGACTTAACTAGACCTAATTGTAGACCTATTTTGACTAATATGACATATTAGGACTAATTAGGACCTATTCTAGGACTGTTAGGACCCAATTAGAATCAATGAGAACCAATTAGCACCTAGTTAGACTCAATTAGGACTAATTAGGACTTAAGAGGACCTATTAGGACTAATTACGACCTATTAGGACCTATTAGAACCTAATTAGGACCTATTATGACTAATTAGGACCTAATATGACCTATTAGGACCTAATATGACCTATTAGGACACATTACAACTAATTAAGACCTATTAGAACCTAATTATGACTAATTAGGACCTATTAGAACCTATAAGAATCTAATAGGACCTATTAGGACTAATTAGGACCTATTAGGACCTATTACCTGACTAATTAGGACCTATTAGGACTAATTAGGACCTATTAGGACTAATTAGGACCTATTAGAACCTATATGTTCACCTAATTAGAACCTATATGAACCTAATACTACCTAATATGACCTATTAGGACCTATTAGGACCAATTAGGACCAACTAGGATCAATTAGGACCTAATTCAGATCAATTAGATTCAATTATGACCTATTAGATCTAATTAAACTCAATTAGAACCAATTAGGATCTATTAGACTCAATTATGAACAATTAGGAACAATTAGGACCTATTAGATTCAATTAGGAACAATTAGGACCAATTAGGACCTATTAGATTCAATTATGAGCAATTAGATTCAACTAGGGCCACTTACATTCAATTATGACCAATTAGGACCTAACATGACCTATTAAGACCTACTAGGACTAATTAGGACCAATTAGGACCTAACACATGACTTATTATCTACTCAATTAGGACCTACTAGATCCAATTATAGTTAATTAGGACTAATTAGGACCTAATATGACTTATTCTAGAATCAATTAGGACCAATTAGACTCAATTATGATGAATTAGGAGCTAATATGGACCAATTAGGACCTAACATGACCTACTAAACTCAATTAGGACTAATTAGACTCAATTAGGACCTAATATGCACCAACTAGACTCAATTAAGACCAAATAGATACAATTATGATCAATTAGGACCTAATTCAGACCAATTAGATTCAATTATGACCTATTAGATCTAATTAAACTCAATTATAACCAATTAGGACCTATTAGACTCAATTATGAACAATTAGGAACAATTAGGACCTATTAGATTCAATTAGGAACAATTAGGACCAATTAGGACCTATTAGATTCAATTATGACCAATTAGATTCAATTAGGGCCACTTACATTCAATTATGACCAATTAGGACCTAACATGACCTATTAAGACCTATTAGGACTAATTAGGACCAATTAGGACCTAACACATGACTTATTATCTACTTAATTAGGACCTTTTAGATCCAATTATAGTCAATTAGGACTAATTAGGACCTACTATGACTTATTCTAGACTCAATTAGGACCAATTAGACTCAATTATGATGAATTAGGAGCTAATATGGACCAATTAGGACCTAACATGACCTACTAAACTCAATTAGGACTAATTAGACTCAATTAGGACCTAATATGGACCAACTAGACTCAATTAAGACCAAATAGATACAATTATGATCAATTAGGACCTAATTCAAACCAATTAGATTCAATTATGACCTATTACATCTAATTAAACTCAATTAGAACCAATTAGGACCTATTAGACTCAATTATGAACAATTAGGACCTATTAGATTCAATTAGGAACAATTAGGAACAAGTAGGACCAATTAGGACCTATTAGATTCAATTATGACCAATTAGATTCAGTTAGGGCCACTTACATTCAATTATGACCAATTAGGACCTAAAATGACCTATTAAGACCTATTAGGACTAATTAGGACCAATTAAGACCTAACACATGACTTATTATCTACTCAATTAGGACCTATTAGATCCAATTATAGTCAATTAGGACTAATTAGGACTTAATATGACTTATTCTAGACTCAATTAGGACCAATTAGACTCAATTATGACCAATTATGACCTAATATGGACCAATTAGGACCTAACATGACCTACTAAACTTAATTATGACTAATTAGGACCAACTAGACACAATTAGGACCAACTAGACTCAATTAGGACCAATATGGACCAACGAGACTCAATTAGGACCAACTAGACACAATTATGACCAATTAAGACCTAATTAGGACCTATTAGGACCTAACATGACCTACTAAACTCAATTAGGACCTAATATGAGATATTAGACTCAATTAGGACCAATTAGATTTAATTGGGACCAATTAGGACCTAATATGGACCAATTAGGACCTAACATGACCTATTAGACTCAATTAGGACTAACTACACTAAATTATGACCAGTTAGGAACAATTACGACCTATTACATTCAATTATGACCAATTAGGACCTAACATGACCTATTACTTGACCTATTAGGACTAATTAGGACCAATTAGGACCTAACACATGACTTATTATCTATTCAATTTGGATGATACTACATTGGAAGGTAATTGAGCACTAATGTGTAGAGCTCCTCGGTCTGATAGAATTAATGAAATAGTTAGGAAATTAGTTACGTCATTTTGGACTGATCATACTCATCCTTCACCAAATACAAGAGACGTTATCAAGAAGAGGATTGGGCTTAAGGAATATTTCCAGCACACAAAACATTGGTTGGACACCACACAACATGAATTGTATCTCTCATTTTGTAACTCAAATCCTAACATTAAGATTGGACAAACAATGTTTGAAAGATTAAAACTATTTTTTGTAAAGATAAATAAATCTTTTGAAACTTGTTGTTTTCGATATCACATTGAATTTGATCTCTACTACCAAGGGTTTAGAAAGATGATAAAAGAAAGTGGTGGTTCTCAAAATGATTTTCCTAAATGTCCAAGTCAATTCATAACATCAATCTTATGTAACAAATCAATTGATCATGAAATACCTGAAATAGATTGCATAAGAGGAACTTGTCAAACATGTGGGGATTTCGCTAAATTTCCTTTAAGACTTGAAGATACTGACATGGCTAGGATGATAAAATGCAAGAGATACAAGTACATAAAGTCTGAAACAAAAGTCAGGAAAGAATCAACAAGGTTGGAATATGTAGAAGATGAGATACCTATTGCAACATTTATGGAGAATTTTTGTAAATTAATTCAACCATACATATGACATGTTTTTTTTGCTAAATGGCAGGTAGAAAAATTCCAAATACAAAAAGAATCTTTTCCAGTTGGAACAATTTTATCGGTTGTTGATTTTGCAAAGAACTACTCCTTTGTATCTCAAAAACAACTTCAAGAAGAATACTACTATACAAAGCAGGTGACTATCATGGTACATGTGTCTTATCGGCATGCACAATTAGATTTGGATGGTGTTGAAAGTACATATGAAGCATGAGTCATAAAGAAAGAATATCACTTTTACATAAGTGATGATAAAGAGCATGACATACATTTTGTCGAGCATTACTTTAAGACATTTTTTGGATATTTGGAAAACAAAGGCATCAAAATTGAAAAGCATTTTGTTTGGTCGGATGGATGTGCAACACAATTTAAATCCACAAGGCCATTTTATGCACTATGTAGATATCATTGATATGAAAACATACCACATATTTGGAGTTTCTTTGAGAGTGGACATGGAAAGGGAGAGCATGATGGTGCAGGAGCTTGTATCAAATGTGCTTTAAGAAAGTATCAACTCGACTATCAGGGATATTGTATAAATAATGATCATGATGTAGTTGAGTGGTGCAAGATGCATTTTATGGTGCTAAATTGTGATAACACATCATCGCAATCAGATCGAGTCATACCCTTGTGAGTATTCTAGGAGATAATAGGTACTAATTTTAAATTTATTGATCATTGTTTGAGTTAACTTATATATATGTCTTTAATTTTTACATGTGACCTCTCTATTGTTTAGGTGTTGACAGAAGATCAATCCATGGATGTAAGAGAGTAGACAAAACAAGATCCCTACATTCAGTTATGAGTACGGATAGTAATGTGTGGTCATTGTACACTAGAGATTATTCATGCTTTTGTTATGACTGCATTTTTTAAAACTATGATGAATGTATCAACCAAAAATGTGGATATGTTAGTGAATGGAATTTGTTTCCACTAGATGTTACAAACACAAATGACATTCAGGATGAAAGATTTGATGACATTCCATTGATTTCTAAAGATTATGACCATATTTCAGGTTTGATCAAAATAGGTACACGTGTGTTTATATGTACATGTTTTTAAAAAGGACTCATAAGTTCTCAATTCATTTAAATAAAGTTTCTTTAATTTATATTTACAAGTTCCTAAAATTAAAAGTTCACTTTAAATGCAGGACATATTTTTGCAGTAGTAGCAGAGCCTGGAAATGTGGAAGGTGTTAGTTACTATTTATTACATTGTTGTAAGGAGAGGATAAAGCTAACACAGGGTGAAACAAGCGATGGAATTATGTTTCCCACAGGTTCTAGTACTGTATTTAAGTTTTTTTATGTGGTTAGTATTTATCACATCTATATATTTAACATTGAGGAACACATTGTGTAGGTTGAGTTATCATGCAAGGAACATATTTGAAGCAAACCAAAATACTTAAACAAGGGATTCATTTTATTGATTATCAACCTAACAATAAGGTTTATCAGTATAGTCATCTTGTAATTGCCACCGTCCTAACTCTTGTTCCTATGACGGGATGTGGCATTCATAAGTGGAGACTTGATACTGATGACCATGAGAGGATATTAAATGTTATTCAAGAGAGAGATGAACCTGAAGATGTGGACTAAATCACACATGAAATATGATTTGAACTAAATTTTTCACGGGCGAGACTAGAGGTTTTCGTAGCTCCATTCTTTCCTACTAGTGCCCATAGTGAATGGGGCTTGAATTAAATTAAAAATTAAAAATATATAGATCTCAAATTTATGTCTTACAAGTGGATATCTTATAATTATCATGTATGTACTTCAAATTTATGTCCTACTTGTATGTATTGAATTTGCATGTGTTACATTAGGACATGCATGTTTTAAACATAAAATCTACTTGAAGTACAACTTGACATTAAATTAAAAGTACGTGCACACAACTATTATCGAATGTACATTTAAATCTTGAACATGTGTACAATCAAACATCATTCATGTATGTAATTTATATTGAATTCAAACATGATTCATGTATGTTTAATCTATTGAAATCAACTTGAACATCAAATTTAAATTAAACATGTACATGTGTATGTAATCTATAATTGAAAGTATTGAAAATTTACAAGTTCATCACACACATGCACAGATATATATATATATATATATACACATGCATGAAACATCAATCATGTGTGAAACATTCTATCAAAAGCCCATCTAGAAATAAAATATAACATCAAACACATCAATCGGTCATGTATAGTCTAGAAATGAAATATAGTTCATCAAATACATGTGAATATATATATATATATATATATATATATATATATATATATATATATATATATATATATATATATATATATATATATATATATATATATATATATATATATATATATATATATATATATATATATATATATATATATATATATATATATATATATATATATATATATATATATATATATATATATATATATATATATACATACATACATACATACATACATACATACATACATACATACATACATACATACATACATACATACATACATACATACATACATACATACATACATACATACACATAATATGAAATATGTCTCTAATCAAATATGAATGTGCCTATGACTCGTCATGTCAACTCCTCACTAAGCGGTCACACCTAGAGTGACTATCATGCTCTGAAGGATGTGCAGATCCCTACAAAGAAAGAGATATATAAATTAAAATATATAAACATTGTACAAGAAAACATGTTATAAAGTGTGTGGAACACAGATAATAAATTAAAAAATCACCTATCCACTACTGATGTCATCATCGAGTGAGTCCCGATGACATACACGATTAGTACCCAAAGAAGGAGTAACAAGAGGCATATCCTGGTAGACAAAAAAAATATCAATTGATTGAAATTTTGAAAATAAATTTAAGTTTAAAATTGTACAACATTAAATACATGTATATAATCTGATTTATACTTGTGTAGGTGGTGGAAACTGATAGTACTCGGATTCATTGGCCTCAATCATATTAACCAAGGTATCAAGATTTTGTTGTGCCTGGTCCAAGCTCAAATCTGCATCTGCAACATGAGTAGACTGCACACGCCTCTCTAATGATGAATGCAATGGACTAACCATATGAGATGGCATGGAAGTCGTATCATCACATGTCAAAAAATCTAGATAACTTGTAGTGATCATGTTGAACTCAACATCGTCAAGACCAACATTAGAGAACTGATGGCCTGCACTAACTGAAGGGTCTGTATGTTGTACCTCTCCCTGTGCAGTAATAGAGTGGTCAGTAGGTGGATCCTCATGAGAACTGCTACTATGGCCATGGTCTAGGTGAGAAGGATGTCACTAAGTGTATCTGACAGTACCCACACAAGATCTAACCTCTGATATGGGGATATCATGCTCTGCTACTATAAATGCATATGCATCCAATAGATCCTCAGCCAAGCTAGTCAATGTCACCCATGTCATCTCCCCTGTAAGTCCCTCCAGGCTAGAAAGTGAAGGGATACCTGTTGTAGCACGTACATGTCATCTACGATCCTACTAGAGAATGCTCCACCTGATGATTTGGAGTGTCGTCAAAAAATTAGGTACTGACCAACCTAATCACTAGATATGGATGTTGCAGCTGCTACAATGTCCCCCACACTATCAATCATAGCTCAAAGCTGGGTGCTACATGTTGGTGTCCAAAATGACGCTTATGCTCTAATAGGCTGCCAATGTACCTTGAGATTGATATTAGGAATGGTTAGTTCCAAGTGTGGGAGCTCTACAAGGCAACTGGACCAACTATAGGGACTTAATATGCGCTCTTCTACTTCTGGGTCTGCAAAACCAAGGTGGGTGCACCTAACCTAGTATAAAATATACTTCATACACCAAGAACTAGGTTGGAATAATAGATAATAGAATAGTAAGAAAGTACTAAGTGTTAACCACAAACTCATTGACTCTCCATTACTATGGGTAGAACCACACACAACCAAATACTCAAAACTTAAAAGGATGGTTCTTAACTTATGCTTTTGGGATCATAACAACAACAATTAGTATTTCTTGATAAAGAGATAATCATTTAGGCCAGTGCCTCATCCATTGGGCAAGATCTCCTAGAACATGAATGCTACACACACCAGACAATAGCTGAGATTCCAAGCCATAAACACACCTACAATCCCCTTTACTACTTATGAGATATCCTTACATAGACAATAAGATAGATCTATGTCCCATCTAAAGAATCATTTCATCTAATCCTAGATTAGAACTCAAGAATGGATACATATACATAAAATAATATGCAGAGGACTAGAATGTTCAAAATCTATCTAAGTTGACACAAAGGAGAGATAAGAGTCATGTACTTGTATTAAGTATGAAGAATCCTTAAGTGTAAACAATTAATCCAAAGGA
>BSBK01012635.1:0-85315 GCA_027943335.1 Chamaecyparis obtusa
TACATATATATACATATATGTATATATATATATGTATATATGTATATATATATATTTATGTATATATATATATATGTATGTATACATATATATACAAATATATACTTACATATACATACATACATACATATATATATATATATATATATATATATATATATATATATATATATATATATATATATATATATATAATTTTACAATAGAGAATAATATTTTTGATGCAGGAGCATCCTGCGTGTAAGAGCAATCTTGCATCACCCAAAAATATTTCTATTTTTATATTCAATAAGGGCTATTTTAGTGCAGAGCTGCTATTTATGGAAAGTTACTATTTTTGGTAATTTTTGCATGTGCTCAGAATGATCTGATTTCTTTCTTGGAGGTTCATTTTGGTCATGTAAGTCTGCCAGTAAAGTTTCATTGCCACATCAAGTGTATATTGGAAGATATTGAAGATTTTCGGTATTGGCAGTAGGGTACAGAAACTTTGAACTCAGTTTTGAAGGCTTTAGAGGCCCCAGATGAGGTCAAAAATTTGGGTGACGGGCGCTTGCGCGGGTCAAGCCTATAGAGCGCTTCGTGGTGTTTCCGAAATTGGGTTATAATAGCCGAGCGGGTCAACGGGTGATGACTTATGGTCTTCGGAAGTTGGGCCACCTGAAATGGCGAAAAATAATTTTCTTCAAAATTTCTATTCGGGTTTCAAAGGTTATCTTGAGCCGACTATGATGTAATAAAATGTAAAATAAAATAATTCTAAGTTTGGTCGGCCTTATTGGCTAAAAATTCTGGAACCTTCCCAGGTGGTGAAAAATTGCCTATATAAGGAAGGCTGTATTATTGTCTTAAGCAGTTCAGAATAGTTCTGGGTAATACTTTGAGGCGTCCTACAGAACATTGTAAGGGAATGCCCATGTGGCTTTGCATATTGTAATTCTGAAAGTTTGTAATTCCACATTTGTGGAGATAATAAGAAGCCAATTTTCTGTTCTTGCATATGATTGTTGTTGTTTCTCTATTTCTGTTATGTGTTTGTGGCATTAAGGGGAGCACCCTTCATCAGGTGGTATCAGAGCAGGAGTTCTTGAGTGTGTAAACAAATCACCGACCGTGAGGCAGTTTGCACCAGGACCGTGGCTAGGGTTTCAACGCGCATCGCAAAAATGCCTCCACGAAGGGAACGTGGCGGAAGAGCTGGTGTTGTAACACCTGAGGTTAGAGAGCTACAGAGACAAGTGCGAGCATTGCAAGAAGAGATTCGCAGAGGAATGAATCTTAATGTCAGAGATGAAAGTGAGGATGAAGCCGAAGAAGAATATCAAGAAGGAGAAGCTGAAATTGTTAACCAGGAGGAAGAAAGACTTTTTCGGGCGATTTCTAAAATTGGGAAAAGACCTAAGATTGAGGTTCCTACATTTTCTGGAAATCTTAACCCCAGAGGAATTGATCGACTGGATCAATGAATGTGAAGAATATTTTGAGTATGAAGATGTGAGGATCCTGATAGGGTCAAATTTGCAAAGGCCAGACTGAAAGGTCATGCGAAGATCTGGTGGCAAGAAATTCAATTGGAGCGAAATAGAAGAGGGAAAGATAAAATCACAAGATGGGATCGGATGGTGGATAAATTGAAGTGACAGTTCATTCCTGTTGATTATGAGCTTGACCTACTAAGAAAATGCAGAGTTTGAAGCAAGCAGGAAGATCTGTTCAGGAGTATACAGAGGAGTTCTATCGACTCCTCATCAGAACAGGCCATGCAGAAGCTGATAAGGAGAAAGTTGCCCGATACCTTAATGGGTTAAGGCCAAGCATTCAGGAGGAGTTGAATCTAGTTCGAATGAGCAGTATTGAGGAGGCATACCAATTTGCCCTAAAAGTAGAGGAAAAGCTGAACAAGAAGTTCGAGAGCAGACAAAACGGAAGAGGTCGCGGTGGACGATCTGGTGGATGGTCATATGGTGGCCGAAATGAAGATCTGAAAAAGAAGGATGAGGCCAGTAGCAGTCAGAATCAGCGTGGAAATAATTCCAATCACTTCCAGGATCAGAATAATAGAGATTAGAGAGGAAGAGGAAGAGGACAAGGATCTGGAAGAGGAGGTTTCCGTGGAACATCGCTTTCACTGTGGAGAAGAAGGTCATAGGGCATTTGAATGTCCTCAGCGCCAAGAAAGAACAGACAGGAGAAATGAAGGCCAGGCCAGAGTTGCACATGTAGATGAAGATGTGATGCAGGAGCATCCTGGGTGTAAGAGCAATCTTGCATCACCCAAAAAAAATATTTCTATTTTTTATTTTCAATAAGGGGCTATTTTGTGCAGAGCTACTATTTATGAAAAGTTACTATTTTTGGTAATTTTTGTATGTGCTCAGAATGATCTGATTTCTTTCTTGGAGGTTGATTTTGGTCATATAAGTCTGCCAGTAAAGTTTCATTGCCAGATCAAGTGTATATTGGAAGATATTGAAGATTTTCGGTATTGGCAGTAGGGTACAGAAACTTTGAACTCAGTTTTGAAGGCTTTAGAGGCCCCAGATGAGGTCAAAAATTTGGGTGACGGGCGCTTGCGTGGGTCAAGCCTGTAGAGCGCTTCGTGGCGTTTCTGAAATGGGGTTATAATAGCCGATTGGGTCAACTGGTGATGACTTATGGTCTTCGAAAGTTGGGCCACCTGAAATGGCGAAAAATAATTTTCTTCAAAATTTCTATTCGGGTTTCAAAGGTTATCTTGAGCCGACTATGATGTAATAAAATGTAAAATAAAATAATGCTAAGTTTGGTCGGCCTTATTGGCTAAAATTCTGGAACCTTCCCAGGCGGTGGAAAATTGCCTATATAAGGAAGGCTGTATTTTTGTCTTAGGTAGTTCAGAATAGTTCTGGGGTAGTAGATCTGGGTAATAGTTCGAGGCTTTGTCCTACAAAATATTGTAAGGGAATGCCCATGTGGCTTTGCATATTGTGATTCTGAAAGTTTGTAATTCCACATTTGTGGAGATAATAAGAAGCCAATTTTCTGTTCTTGCATATTGTTGTTGTTTCTCTTTTTCTGTTATGTGTTTGTGGTATGAAGGGGAGCACCCTTCATCAAGATGCCAGATCATCAAATTCTGAAGATGCTGAAAGAGGAGAAATGTTGATTAACAGAAGAGTCCTATTGAGTGGTGAGAATGAACCTGAGCAAAGGAGGAGCCTGTTTCGCACCAGGTGCAAGTGTGAAGGTAAATGTTGTGATGTGATCATTGATAGTGGAAGCACTGACAATTTGGTGTCAGAAGAGATGGTGACAAAGTTGAAGCTCAAGAGACAAAAACACCCACATCCATATCGGATTGCCTGGGTACAGGATGACCACAAGGTCATGGTCAATGAACAATGCCTGGTGAAGTTCAAGATTGGCGGATACCAAGATGAGGTATTATGTGATATCATATCTATGGATGTATGTCATATGTTGTTGGGTAGACCATGGCAGTTTGATAGATGTGCTGTACATGATGGTCGTGCGAATACCTATTCCCTAACAAAGGATGAAGTGTGACATAAGCTAAAACCATTGAAGGAGACTGAAGAAAAGGTATGTGGTAATGCAAGGATAACTTTTGTTGATGGAAAAAATTTCTTAGATGGTATGAGGCATGAGCATGTATGTTTTGCTTTAATTCCAAAAGTTGGTAAAGAGGAATTAGAAGATGTTCCTGTAGAAGTTGCAGATTTGTTGAATGAGTTTCAGGATATTATATCTGATAACGTGCCTGATGGATTACCACCAGTCAGGAAGATCAGTCATCAGATGGACTTGATCCCAGGAGCGAGTTTGCCAAATAAGGCAGCACACAGAATGACACCTGCAGAAAGTGAGGAGTTGAACAGACAAGTACATGAGTTGTTACAGAAAGGATTGATTCGAGAGAGTCTGAGTCCCTGTGCAGTACTAGCGGTATTAGCACCAAAGAAAAATGGAGAGTGGAGGATGTGTACAGATTCTAGGGTAATAAACAAGATCACAATCAAGTACAGGTTTCCATTACCACGAATGGATGATATTATGGACTGTTTGACTAGAGCTGTGTATTTCTCAAAGATAGATCTGAAGAGTGGATATCATCAGATTCGGATCAGAGAAGGAGATGAATGGAAGACTGCCTTCAAGACAAAGGAAGGACTGTATGAGTGGTTAGTCATGCCTTTTGGGCTAACCAATGCACCGAGCACTTTCATGCGGCTCATGAACGAGGTTCTGAAAGAATTTCTGGGTAAGTTTGTCATTGTTTACCTAGATGATATTCTGATATTTAGTAAGACATTAGATGAGCATATGATGCATATTCGTATGGTATTTGAGAAGTTGAGAGAAGAGAAATTGTTGATTAATTTGAAGAAGTGCAGTTTTGTGAAGAAAGAGTTGGTGTATTTGGGATTTGTAGTTTCAGCAGAAGGTCTAAAAATGGACCCAGAGAAGGTACAGGCTATCCTTGAATGACCTACTCCAAGGAGTGCTACTGAGGTAAGATCTTTTCATGGTCTAGCTAGCTTTTACAGAAAGTTTATCAGAAATTTTAGCAGTATTTGTGGACCCTTGACTGAAACAATGAGAGGGGATAGAAAAGAGTTTAAGTGGACTAATGGGGCAGAAAAAAGTTTTCAATTGTTGAAATAAAAAGTTACAGAACAACCAGTTTTAGCACTTCTAGATTTTAATAAGGTGTTTCAAGTAGATTGTGATGCTAGTGGCACTGCAATAGGAGCTGTTATGAGCCAAGAAGGTAAACCTGTTGCGTATTTCAGTGAGAAGTTAAATGATGCCAAGAGGAAATATTCTGTTTATGATCAGGAATTTTATGCTATAGTTCAGGCATTAAAGAAGTGGAGACACTATCTACTTCCTAAGGAGTTTGTTTTGTATACTGATCATCAAGCTTTGCAATATTTGAATAGTCAAGGAAAATTGAATCAAAGGCATTTGAAATGGGTTGAGTTTTTGCAGAGTTATACATTTGTTTTGAAACACAGGAGTGGAAAGTCTAATAGGGTTGCAGATGCTCTTAGCAGAAGGCAACTATTGCTGATAGAAATGCAGATTGAAGTGGTTGGGTTCAAGGAACTCAAGAATTTGTATCCAGAGGATCCTGATTTTGGTGAAGCTTGGAAAGCTTGTACAGAACCTGTTACTCTAGACAGGACGAAATGGTTGGATTTCATCATCCAGGATGATATGCTATTCAAAGGGAGTCAATTGTGCATTCCACGAAGTTCTATGAGGGAGAATCTCATCAAGGAGAAGCATAGCGGAGGATTGGCTGGACATTTTGGTCATGATAAAACCGTTGGTTTGGTTAGTGAGAATTATTATTGGCCGCAGTTGCAGCAAGATGTGAAGAAGTTTGTATAGAGTTGCCAAGTATGTCAGATGGCGAAAGGAGTGAAGTAGAATACAGGATTGTATCAGCCATTAACCGTACCAGAGAAGCCTTGGGAGGATATCAGCATGGACTTTGTTCTTGGTTTACCGAGGACTCAGCGGGGGCACGATTCAATTTTTGTAGTAGTTGACCGATTTTCAATGATGGCACATTTTATTCCCTGCAAGAAGACTAATGATGCTGTTCACGTAGCAGAATTGTTTTTCAGAGAAGTAGTGAGACTTCATGGTTTGCCAAAGACCATAGTTTCAGATCGGGACACTAAGTTTGTTGGATATTTCTGGCGTGCATTGTGGAAGAAGTTGAAGACAGATTTAAAGTTCAGTTCATCACATCATCCACAGACTGATGGACAGATAGAGGTGGTGAATAGGAGTTTGGGAAATTTGCTGAGATGTTTGCTTGGAGATAAGCCAACAGGATGGGATTTGATTTTACCACAGGTGGAATTTGTATACAATAATTCTGTCAATAGGAGCACTGGTAAATCACCATTCCAAATTGTATATGGAAGTAGTCCAAGAAATGCATCTGAATTGAGGAAGATAGATAAAGGAGAAATAAGTAGTGCTGAAGCTGAGGATTTTGCAGAACACTTGAAGAACATCCATGAAGAGGTGAGGAAGCATATTACCAAGATGAACGCACAGTATAAAGCTAAGGCTAATGAGAAAAGGAGGTATAAAGAATTTCAAGTTGGTGACGAAGTCATGGTTCATTTGCAGAAGGAGCGGTTTCCAGTTGGTACATATAACAAGTTGAAAATGAAGAAGTTTGGACCATGCAGGATATTGAAGAAATATGATTCAGGAAACGCATATGAGGTAGAATTGCCTACTGAGCTAAATATTTCACCAGTGTTTAACATTTCAGATCTGACAGAGTATCATGAGGGAGGTGTTGAAGATGAGATCATAGCAGCACAGTGGAGTATTCCAGCAACTAGTTCAGACACTAAGGAGATTGAAGATATACTGGACAGTCGTGTTGGCAGAAGCACAAGGAACAGGACATATGAAGAATATCTAGTCAAGTGGAAAGGATGACCTGTTGAAGATTCATCATGGTTGACAAAGGAGGAGGTTAGCCGTCTTGGTTTTCCTCTGCACACCTAAGTCATGAAAGGGTCACTTCTCAAATTACCCTGGGTGTCTGATGCAGGAGCATCCTGGGTGTAAGAGCAATCTTGCATCACCCAAAAAAAATATTTCTATTTTTTATTTTCAATAAGGGCTATTTTGTGCAGAGCTGCTATTTATGAAAAGTTACTATTTTTGGTAATTTTTGTATGTGCTCAGAATGATCTGATTTCTTTCTTGGAGGTTGATTTTGGTCATATAAGTCTGCCAGTAAAGTTTCATTGCCAGATCAAGTGTATATTGGAAGATATCGAAGATTTTCGGTATTGGTAGCAGGGTATAGAAACTTTGAACTCAGTTTTGAAGGCTTTAAAGGCCCCGGATGAGGTCAAAAAGTTGGGTGACAGGCGCTTCCACAGGTCAAGCCTGTAGAGCGCTTCGTGGCGTTTCTGAAATGGGGTTATAATAGCCGATCAGGTCAACTGGTGATGACTTATGGTCTTCGGAAGTTGGGCCACCTGAAATGGCGAAAAATAATTTTCTTCAAAATTTCTATTCGGGTTTCAAAGGTTATCTTGAGCCGACTATGATGTAATAAAATGTAAAATAAAATAATGCTAAGTTTGGTCGGCCTTATTGGCTAAAATTCTGGAACCTTCCCAGGCGGTGGAAAATTGCCTATATAAGGAAGGCTGTATTTTTGTCTTAGGCAGTTCAGAATAGTTCTGGGGTAGTAGATCTGGGTAATAGTTCGAGGCTTTGTCCTACAGAATATTGTAAGGGAATGCCCATGTGGCTTTGCATATTGTGATTCTGAAAGTTTGTAATTCCACATTTGTGGAGATAATAAGAAGCCAATTTTCTGTTCTTACATATTGTTGTTGTTTCTCTTTTTCTATTATGTGTTTGTGGTATTAAGGGGAGCACCCTTCATCAAGATGCCAGATCATCAAATTCTGAAGATGCTGAAAGAGGAGAAATGTTGATTAACAGAAGAGTCCTGTTGAGTGGTGAGAATGAACCTGAGCAAAGGAGAAGCCTGTTTCGCACCAGGTGCAAGTGTGAAGGTAAATGTTGTGATGTGATCATTGATAGTGGAAGCACTAACAATTTGGTTTCAGAAGAGATGGTGACAAAGTTGAAGCTCAAGAGACAAAAACACCCACATCCATATCGGATTGCCTGGGTACAGGATGACCACAAGGTCATGGTCAATGAACAATGCCTGGTGAAGTTCAAGATTGGCGGATACCAAGATGAGGTATTATGTGATATCATATCTATGGATGTATGTCATATGTTGTTGGGTAGACCATGGCAGTTTGATAGATGTGCTGTACATGATGGTCGTGCGAATACCTATTCCCTAACAAAGGATGGAGTGTGACATAAGCTAAAACCATTGAAGGAGACTAAAGAAAAGGTATGTGGTAATGCAAGGATAACTTTTGTTGATGGAAGAAATTTCCTAGATGGTATGAGGCATGAGCATGTATGTTTTGCTTTAATTCCAAAAGCCGGTAAAGAGGAAGTAGAAGATGTTTCTGTAGAAGTTGCAGATTTGTTGAATGAGTTTCAGGATATTGTATCCGATAACGTGCCTGATGGATTACCACTAGTCAGGAAGATCAGTCATCAGATGGACTTGATCCTAGGAGCGAGTTTGCCGAATAAGGCAGCACACAGAATGACACCTGCAGAAAGTGAGGAGTTGAACAGACAAGTACATGAGTTGTTAAAGAAAGGATTGATTCGAGAGAGTCTGAGTCCCTGTGCTGTACCAACTGTATTAGCACCAAAGAAGAATGGAGAATGGAAGATGTGTACAGATTCTAGGGCAATAAACAAGATCACAATCAAGTATAGGTTTCCATTGCCATGAATGGATGATATTATGGACTGTTTGACTGGAGCTGTGTATTTCTCAAAGATAGATCTGAAAAGTGGATATCATCAGATTCGGATTAGAGAAGGAGATGAATGGAAGACTGCCTTCAAGACAAAGGAAGGACTATATAAGTGGTTAGTCATGCCTTTTGGGCTAACCAATGCACCGAGCACTTTCATGCGGCTCATGAACGAGGTTCTGAAAGAATTTTTGGGTAAGTTTGTCATTGTTTACATAGATGATATTTTGATCTTTAGTAAGACATTGGAGGAGCATATGATGCATATTCGTATGGTATTTGATAAGTTGAGAGAAGAGAAATTGTTGATTAATTTGAAGAAGTGCAGTTTTGTGAAGAAAGAGTTAGTGTATTTGGGATTTGTAGTTTCAGCAGAAGGTCTGAAAATGGACCCAGAGAAGGTACGGGCTATTCTTGAATGGCCTACTCCAAGGAATGCTACTGAGGTAAGATCTTTTCATGGTCTAGCTAGCTTTTACAGAAAGTTTGTCAGAAATTTTAGCAGTATTTATGGACCCTTGACTGAAACAATGAGAGGGGATAGAAAAGAATTTAAGTGGACTAATGGGGCAGAAAAGAGTTTTCAATTTCTTGAAACAAAAAGTTATAGAACAACCTGTTTTAGCACTTCCAGATTTTAATAAGGTGTTTCAAGTAGATTGTGATGCTAGTGGTACTGCAATAGGAGCTGTTATGAGCCAAGAAGGTTAACCTGTTGCTTATTTCAGTGAGAAGTTAAATGATGCCAAGAGAAAATATTCTGTTTATGATCAGGAATTTTATGCTATAGTTCAGGCATTAAAGAAGTGGAGACATTATCTGCTTCCTAAGGAGTTTGTTTTGTATACTGATCATCAAGCTTTGCAATATTTGAATAGTCAAGGAAAGTTGAATCAGAGGCATTTGTAATGGGTTGAGTTTTTGCAGAGTTATACATTTGTTTTGAAACACAGGAGTGGAAAGTCTAATAGGGTTGCTGATGCTCTTAGCAGAAGGCAACTATTGCTGACAGAAATGCAGATTGAAGTGGTTGGGTTCAAGGAACTCAAGAATTTGTATCCAGAGGATCTTGATTTTGGTGAAGCTTGGAAAGCTTGTACAGAACCTGTTACTCTAGACAGGACGAAATGGTTGGATTTCATCATCCAAGATGATATGCTATTCAGAGGGAGTCAGTTGTGCATTCCATGAAGTTCTATGAGGGAGAATGTCATCAAGGAGAAGCATAGTGGAGGATTGGCTGGACATTTTGGTCATGATAAAACCCTTGCTTTGGTTGGTGAGAATTATTATTGGCCACAATTGCAGCAAGATGTGAAGAAGTTTGTACAGAGTTACAGAGTATGTCAGATGGTGAAAGGAGTGAAGTAGAATATAGGGTTGTATCAGCCATTACCTATACCAGAGAAGCCTTGGGAAGATATCAGTATGGACTTTGTTCTTGGTTTACCAAGGACACAGCGGGGACACGATTCAATTTTTGTGGTAGTTGACAGATTTTCAAAGATGGCACATTTTATTCCATGAAAGAAGACTAATGATGCTGTTCATGTAGCAGAATTGTTTTTCAGAGAAGTAGTGAGACTTCATGGTTTGCCAAAGACCATAGTTTCAGATCGGGACACTAAGTTTGTTGGATATTTCTAGCGTACGTTGTGGAAGAAGTTGAAGATAGATTTGAAGTTTAGTTCATCACATCATCCACAGACTGATGGACAGACAGAGGTGGTGAATAGGATTTTGGGAAATTTGCTGAGATGTTTGGTTGGAGATAAGCCAACAGGATGGGATTTGATTTTACCACAGGTAGAATTTGCATACAATAATTCTGTCAACAGGAGCATTGGTAAATCACCATTCCAGAGTGTATATGGAAGTAGTCCAAGAAATGCATCTGAATTGAGGAAGATAGATAAAGGAGAAAAGAGTAGTGCTAAAGCTGAGGATTTTTCAGAACACTTGAAGAACATCCATGGGGAGGTGAGGAAGCATATTACCAAGATGAACGCATAGTATAAGGCTAAGGTAGATGAGAAAAGGAGGTATAAGGAATTTCAAGTTGGAGATAAAGTCATGGTTCATTTGCAGAAGGAGCGATTTCCGGTTGGTACATATAACAAGCTGAAAATGAAAAATTTTGGACCATGCAGGATATTGAAGAAACATGATTCAGGAAATGCATATGAGGTAGAATTGCCTACCGAGCTAAATATTTCACCAGTGGTTAACATTTCAGATCTGACAGAGTATCATGAGGGAGGTGTTGAAGATGAGATCACAGCGGCACAGTGGAGTATTCCAGCAACTAGTTCAGACACTAAGGAGATTGAAGATATACTAGATAGTCATGTTGGTAGAAGCACAAGGAATAGGACATATGAAGAGTATTTGGTCAAATGGAAAGGATGACCTGTAGAAGATTCATCGTGGCTAACAAAGGAGGAGGTTAACCATCTTGGTTTTCCTCTGCACACCTGAGTCGTGACAGGGTCACTTCTCAAATTACCCTGGGTGTCTGATGCAGGAGCATCCTGGGTGTAAGAGAAATCTTGCATCACCCAAAAATATTTCTATTTTTATATTCAATAAGGGCTATTTTAGTGCAGAGCTGCTATTTATGGAAAGTTACTATTTTTGGTAATTTTTGCATGTGCTCAGAATGATCTG
Organism: Chamaecyparis obtusa; assembly: GCA_027943335.1. Classification (NCBI taxonomy): domain Eukaryota; kingdom Viridiplantae; phylum Streptophyta; class Pinopsida; order Cupressales; family Cupressaceae; genus Chamaecyparis; species Chamaecyparis obtusa. The sequence continues at coordinate 11,082 of BSBK01012635.1, forward strand.
ATTTCTTTCTTGGAGGTTGATTTTGGTCATGTAAGTCTGCCAGTAAAGTTTCATTGCCAGATCAAGTGTATATTGGAAGATATTGAAGATTTTCGATATTGGCAGCAGGGTACAGAAACTTTGAACTCAGTTTTGAAGGCTTTAGAGGCCCCGGATGAGGTTAAAAATTTGGGTGATGGGTGCTTGCGTGGGCTAAGCCTGTAGAGTGCTTCGTGGCATTTCTGAAATGGGGTTATAATAGCCGAGCGGGTCAACGGGTGATGACTTATGGTCTTCGGAAGTTGGGCCACCTGAAATGGTGAAAAATAATTTTCTTCAAAATTTTTGTTCGGGTTTCAAAGGTTATCTTGAGCCGACTATGATGTAATAAAATGTAAAATAAAATAATTCTAAGTTTGGTCGGCCTTATTGGCTAAAAATGCTGGAACCTTCCCAGGCGGTGGAAAATTGCCTATATAAGGAAGGCTGTATTATTGTCTTAGGCAGTTCAGAATAGTTCTGGGTAATACTTCGAGGCTTTGTCCTACAGAACATTGTAAGGGAATGCCCATGTGGCTTTGCATATTGTAATTCTGAAAGTTTGTAATTCCACATTTGTGGAGATAATAAGAAGCCAATTTTCTGTTCTTGCATATGATTGTTGTTGTTTCTCTATTTCTGTTATGTGTTTGTGGCATTAAGGGGAGCACCCTTCATCAATTTTAGATAGAAGAGAAGGAAATCTCTAGTTTCAAAAAAAAATTTGATAAAACAATTATCACCTTCAAATGCACACAAAAATGACACATTTTCATTGTTGAAAATACACACTTGATGTAATGCACTTGGCCATCAAAACCAAAAAAAGTCAAGATTCAGGAACCCATTGAGCAAAGAAGAAGAGAAAGAGAGATAAAATATAACAAGATACTAGCGAAGATACAACGAATCAATGATTTGGAGTTAAAAATAAGAGGAGTTATTCACACCTATGTGGACAAGGTATGGACAATTTTGGAAAATTTTAATTATCATCACATTAACCATATTTCTATTAGAGAATTCCAAAACTAATTGCTAGGATTTTCTTGGTACTAACTTTTCCTTTTAGCATGTGGCTTGGAAGCATGTTTTAATCTTGTTAATCTAAAATCGATTCATCTTTCATTTTGGTGCTTCAAAAAAAAAATTCATACTCAAACATTACAAACCCATACTTTGTTTTAGTGCTTAAAAGTGATGTGTGGTTTAAAATTGAACAAGAAAAGAATATTTGAGATTAGTGCAATAATATGAAACAAGGAAAAATACATTTGGACTTTGGTGTATCTAAAATTGGACAAAACAAATCTCATTTGGTTTGGGCTTAAAACTAAACTCATGTGCTTGTATGAATGATAGCTCAATTCACATTTGACTATTGGTGCTTAATATAATTAACCTGTTGTTCAGAGTTCTTGGTGTGCTTGCACAATCTGTTAGATTAGAAACTATTTTTATTTTAGAGAAGCTCATCTAGAGGGATTTCATAACCCATTACAGAGGATGACCTGAAACCAACAAATCCTTTTAGGTGATATATAAATAAGACTATGAGAAAAATATGGTCTTATCTCCTCAAGCTCAGATGAGGTGTGTTAATGATAGTCTGGACTAGGTGAAGTATTCCTAGGCATCCAAATTGTCAAATAGGCTCTTAAGTGAGTCACACATGTATAAATTTATTGGGCAAAAACCACAAAACTTACTACAACCTATTTATTATAGACCACTTGGTTTACGTTCAAACATTTGTCTTATTATAGTGCAAGGGGAGGCTAAAAAATAATCCACCACTAAGATTCCCATTATATATGTCCTAAGGATATTTTTTTTGTGAAAGAGATCTTTGTTAACACGACAACAATACCCAGGAAAAGGTTATAGTACATGAAACTTCAAGGGATTTTCAACTCTAGTTCTGTGGCACTTATGTTATGTGAGCTGACGAACACCCAAGAAATGCACCAAAAATATTTCAGGTGAAGCCAAATTTTACCTTAGATTAAATTGCTTTCATTGTGATTGACTTCATAAAAACTTACAGCTTGAAAAAGATGTTGAACATACACATATCATTTCTTTTGAGTTAGTCTTGCAGCTACGCACTGATTTTTGAGTTTATGAGTTTGGTCCTACAAAATTTATGCTGCAAGATTTTCCCTACAACAACTTTTCCTACAACAATTGGTCCTACAACATTTGTCCTACAACAAGATTGGTCCTATAACATTTATCGTACAAGATATTGTCCTGCAACAATTAGTCCTGCAAACATCCTACAAACATTTCATCCCGGTTCCTTATGATTGACATACGTAGATAGACATATCTTAGAATCTTGCATTTTTCCATAGTCATCATATTAGTCTCCAAAATCCAAAAAATCCCAAAAACATAGCTTTCTTTTCTTAGGGTTAAAGTATTACACATCCTAGAGTCATTTTTTAAATTAGAGGGTTCATTTTCCTAAGACATTCCTACAGTGGTTTTGCATTTTATCTTGACATAACACTATCATTATCTACTGGTCTCATGATGCAGTCAAGGTAAGGAGGATCCAATGATGGATGGTCCAAACCTACACTGTCAATTATAACAACAACAATTGCAGCGGAATACAACAAGATAATGCTTCAAACAGAATTTCATTCAACATGCTCAGGTGTGAGGCCTTCCAGGTTTTGGCTTTATAAAATGAAATTAAAAAGTATCTAGAAGATCTCACAAGATCCAAGTAACCACCAACTAGTTTAGATCTACAATAGGCAGCCTCTGATAGGAACAACCAAGACAGGGTCTAAACTTGTGTTCGCAAGCCACCAAGCAACCTCTTGTCATCCTAAGCCCTCAAGCCACTAGTTCTCCTACAAATTCTAGATTCACAAATCTACTTTTACACCATGATCTCTACTACTCTTCCATCCTATATGTCCCTACTACAACAATCCAAGCTCCAAATATATAGCCAGCAAAGCCACAAGTTGACCAGTTAGGCACTTAATTATATTATAGGTCCAGCCTAGAAGAGTAAACCCAAACTAAAGAAAGAAACAAAAAAACATGATGCACCTTTACATTTAGGTCCACACATGATCCAAGAACATGTCCCTAACTTATCAAGATCCCATCTCATCATACGAAACCACGCAAGATGAAAAACTCCACGTTTCACGTGAAATAGGCTGAAAATAGGTACCCAAGAAAAATGGTCATAACTTTCAACTCATAATGAATTAGGACTTGCAGTATTGGGAAAAGATAGTATTTTAGGTCCTCTTTAAGGACCTAAGAGATAAAATTTTGATTCATTAAGGATCAACAATTGCATGATGCGCAATCAGCACACAAAAAGCAAGAAATTACGGCTCCGACGGCAAGGAAAACAACTCTAAATTTGAAACGATCAATCCAATCCTTATGTGATCATAGGAGAAGGTTCCAAAATAGATCCTCAAAATCATGTAAGCTTTGCACAACATGAAACCAATAAATGCAACAATTATAATGCAAACAATAGAAAATAGGAAATGTTTTTGGTTGATGCAAGATTGCTCAAAGCTCGAGATGCTCCTGCATTAGACACCCCAAGTTCAAAAAGATGTTCTCAATGGTTGGAAGAACATCTTCTAGGATTCATCACATAAACCCCAAACTAGTTCTTCATACACATGTCCTCCAAGTCTTCACTTTGCACACCCTTCCACTTCATCTTCACAAAAGGTTTGCCAATCCATGAAACCAGGAAAATGAACAAGTCCATCAACCAAGCCCTCCTCAACCAATCTACAACCAACCAATCAACATGCTCAAGAAAAAGAAAAAACTAACCCTTCAACTCATCATCGAGTATCAAATAAACATAAGAATCATTACTATCAACCAGTAACTCAAGTCCATAACTAGAAAACAACATCAACACCAAAAAAAAGTAATTCGGTAACACCATCATCACAAAGGTATTCAGCAATAGATAACTCCTCATCAACAACAACCTGAACATGCACAACTAGATCCTGTATAATCGCCATGTCAGACACATCTGACTAAACATGAAAACAAATCTTCTCACCAGCCTCAACAAGGTCAACCACAGTGTCGATAAACATAGGTATCTCAGCAATAGTCACAAGTTGCTCTGCATGTTTCATGCTAGAGTCCACCAACTGATCACAAAAACCAATATCACATACCTCTTCAACCTCCATACTGCCAAAAGAAAACTTTGTCAATATGTCTTCTCTCTCGGACTAGTCTTCTAACCAGCCAGACAACTTTCTTCTGAACTAGCATGCTCCAATTTTGGTAATCTCTACAAAGCTCAACAACACTTTCCTTCACTAGATTATCAATCCAATTCAAGAAATTAGTTTCCCTTCGAGAAAAATTCTCAAAAAGTTTCACCTCCACCACATCACGAAGAACAACAATCATCCCAGGGTCCAATCCTCTCGGAGACATCCTTCAAGATCTTCGAAAACCCAAGGAAACAAATCACCAACAAGGTCCTGGTGGAAATAACCTCAACTTCAAAGATTGATTTGTACACTCAAGATCTTCAAGCTCTAATACCACTTGATGCAATAAAGGTAAGGAGGATCCAATGATGGATGGTTCAAACCTACACTGTCGATTATAAAAACAAAAATTGCAATGGAATACAACAAGATAATGCTTCAAACAGAATTTCAATCAACATGCTCGACTGTGAGGCCTTCCACATTTCGGCCTTACATAATGAAATTAAAAAGTATCACCAACTAACTAGTTCAGATTTGCAACAGGAAGCCTCTGATAGGAACAAGCAAGATAGGGTCTAAACTTGTGCTCGCAAGCCACCAAGCAACCTCTTGTCATCCTAAGCCCTCAAGCCAATAGTACTGCTACAAATTCTAGATTCACAAATCTACTTCTACACCATGATCTCTACTACTCTTCCATCCTATATATCCCTACTACAACAATCCAAGCTCCAAATATATAGCCAACAAAGCCACAAGTCGGCCAGTCAGGCACTTAATTACATTATAGGTCTAGCCTAGAAGAGTAAACCCAAACTAAAGAAAGAAACAACAAAACATGATGCACCTTTAGGTTTAGGTCCATACATGATCCAAGAACATGTCTCTAACTTATCAAGATCCCATCTCATCATACGGAACCACGCAAGATGAAAAACTCCATGTTTCATGTGAAATAGGCTGAAAATAGGTACCCGAGAAAAATAGTCTTAACTTTCAACTCATAATTAATTAGTACTTGCAATCTTGGGAAAAGATATTATTTTAGGTCCTCTTTAAGGACCTAAGAGTACAAAGGCTGATTCATTAAGGATCAATGGCTACATGATGCACAATCAACACGCAGAAAGCAGGAAATTAGGGCTCTCACAACAAGGAAAACAACTCTAACTTTGAAATGATCCATCCAATCCTTATGCATTCATAGGAGAAGGTTCCAAAATACATCCTCAAAATCATGTAAGCTTCACACAACATGAAACCATTAAATGCAAAAATTATAATGCAAACAATAGAAAATAGGAAATGTTTTTGGTTGATGCAAGATTGCTCAAAGCCCGAGATGCTCCTACATCATCTCAGTATAGGCACCTTGTCATTTTGGTTAATATTTGTCTTAGATAGACACTATTATTAGAATTAAATTAATTAACTAGTAGGATGACATAAATTAATTAAACATTAAATATTTAATTAATAAATCCCTAGGAGATATGATTACAAATTTGTGTAATCAGATTTAGGTGTCTATAGTTAGAATCTTTTCTCATTTTCTTAGAATGATGATGAATTCCACATGTGAGTATAAGTAAGGTAAAGATTATTTGACAAATTCTATTTATATCCAATCCACCCTTCCAATTGGAATTATTCATTAAAATTTTCAAACTACTTTGAAACTCTATAAAATTTATTCCTTCTAATTCAAACTTGAATTGTTTAAAAAAATTTATTACAATAACTAAAATTGTGAAAATAACAAGTCCATGTTATATCAATAATAAACAAAAAAATCCTTATTCATATTTCACATGTAAAAAATAAAACAAGCATACCTCAAATGATAAAAAATAAAAAAGCATACCTCAAATGATCAATTTTTTCTGAAGAATCATTGAATTTCACACTTCTATGTTGATTTTTGACAAAAAGGAGGCAAAAAATTGATAGAATATGATTTTCTATAACATTCAACATCATGAACAATGTATGTTTATCGAATAATGAAAAGAAACTAGATAGAATTTAGAAAAAGTGGGCATGAATTATAGGTTCCTTGTCTATTGTACCATTTTTAGTAGTTTACATAGGGCGTATGACCTATGTAAGAATAGGAAAAGGATAGAGGGAGAGGGAGAGAGGGTGAGAAGGGTAAGAATTAGGGAGAGAGAAAGGGTAAAAAAGGAAGAGATAATGGAAGGGGCCATGAAAAGGGTATAGGGAGAGAGAAAGATAGTGTGAAGGGGTGAGAGAGAGGGAGGCATGAGAGAGAGAGAGAGAGAGAGAGAGAGAGAGAGAGAGAGAGAGAGAGAGAGAGAGAATCTTAGGACCCGTTAGGAAACTTTAGGAATCCTCACTACATATTAAGGGTCATAAGGGTTGGTAAGGGGTCCTAGGACATAGTAATGTGTCCTAGGATATCTTAAGAATGATTAGAATGCCTTACCATACACTAATGTATGGTAAGGGGTTGTAAGGGGTCTTAAGGGTTCCTACAACACATTAATTTGCCCTAGAACCCCTTAAGACCACTTAGGATACCATAGCATACACTAATTTATGCTAAGGGGTCCTAGGACATAGTAATGTGTCCTAGGACCCGTTATGACCTCTTAGGACCCTTAAGGACTCTTAAGATCTATTGTAAGGTGTCCTAAATGGTCTTAAGTAGTCATAAGGGGTCCTAGTGCACATTAATATGTTCTAGTACTCCTTATGACCCCTTATAACCCTTTATAACTCCTCTCTCTACATCTTATGGGTCCTAGAATACATTAATGTGTCCTAGGAACCCTTAAGACTCCTTAGCACCCCTTACCATACACTACTATATGGTAAGGGGTCCTAACAGCTTTTAATGGGTCCTAGAATACATTAATTTTTCCTAAGACACCTTATGACCTCTTAAGACCCTTTAAGACACCTAAGATGTATGGTAAGGGGTCCTAAAGGGTCCTAAGGGGCCATAAGGTATCCTTGGACACATTAATGTTTCCTAGGACCCTTTATGACCCCTTACGACTCTTTAGGAAAACTCTCTCTACATCTTAGGGGTCCTAAGGGTTGCTAAGGAGTCCTAGTACATATTAATATGTGCTAAGGCCCATTAAGACCCATTACGACACCTAATCATATACTAATATATAGTAAGGGTTCCTAAGGGATCCGATGACACATTAATGTGTCCTTGGACCCCTCATGACCCCTTAGGACCTTTTGGGACCCCTAAGATATATAGTAAGTGGTCTTAAAGGCTCCTAAGGGGTCACAAGACACATTAATATGTCCTAGGACCCCTTATGACCCTTTATGACCCTTCTCTCTATATCTTAGAGGTCATAAGACATATTAATGTGTCTTAGGACCCCTTACCATACACTAATTTTTGGTAAGTGATCCTAAGGGGTCTCAAGGGGTCCTAGGAAAAATTAATGTATTCTAGGAACCCTTATAATTGATTAGAACCCTTTAGACCCCTAAGATTTAGGGGTACTAAAGGGTCCTAATGGGTCATAAGGCATCCTAGGACACATTAATATATCCTTGGACCCCTTATGATCCCTTAAGACCCTTTAAGACCCCTAAGTTATATGGTAAGGGGTTATAAAGGGTCCTAAGGTGTGATAAGGGGTTCTAGGACACATTAATGTGTTCCAAGATCACTTACAACCCTTTAGGAACCCTTTTTATACATCTTAGGGGTCTAAAGGGTTTTTAGGAGGTCTTAGGATACATTAATGTGTCCTAGTACCCCTTAAGACCCCTTAGGACCCCTTATGATACACTAATGTAGGGTAAGGTTTGGTAAGGGGTTGTGAGGTGTCTAAAAGGGTTTGAGGACACATTAACATGTCCTAGGACCAATTATGTCTTGTTAGGACCTCTTACCATATACTAATGTATGGTAGAGATTTTTAAGGGGTCACAAGGGGTCCTAGGACACATTAATGTGTCCTAGTGCCCCTTATGACCCCTAAGATTTATGGTAAGGGTCCTAAAGGGTTGTAAGTGGTCATAAGGGGTCCTAATACACATTAATGTGTGCTAGGACCCATTATAACTAGTTATGACCCTTCACGACCCCTATCTCTAGATCTTAGGGTTCCTAAGGGTTGTTAAGGGGTCCTAGGATAGATTATTATGCCTTGGACACCTCATGACCCCTTACCATACACTAATATTCGGTAAGGGGTTGTAAGGAAACATTAATGTATCCTTGGTTTTTCAAAGACCCCTTAGGACCCCTCACCATACAGTAATGTTTGGTAAGGTGTTGTAAGGAGTCTTAAGATGTCCTAAAACACATTAATGTTTCCTAGGAATCCTTAAGACCCCTTAGGAACCCTTACCAAACAATAATATATGGTAAGGGGTCCTAAGGGGTCTTAAGGAGTCCTAGGACACATTAATGTAAACTTCTTCCACTTTCTTTTCTGTGATACATTTCAAATCATATTAGATGATAGAATAGAAAACACTAGATTTCTTTGAATGTAGTTTCAAGAATATTAAAATGATGTTACTCAATCTAAAAGCCATAAGTAGGCAATGCAGGCTTATAAAATCTCTTTTGATATTATAGATTATAAAGAAATGTTGTTCTAGAAAAAAATTCATTTTTATCTCTTCATCTTGATGATGAATTGTGAACATCAAGGAAACAAAATCATACAGAAAATGGCAAAAGTGATGCATAAAAATATTATAGACTACAAAAATCATGTCTAAAATTCTATAATATTCAAAATTTTATTATTTTAGGGCAAGTCAATGAACTTATCCGGCCTCATCAGTAGAGGCTACAACTTGATGCTTCTGAACCTCATCAATGGAAGTACACTAGAATTCAATGCCTTCCACATCCTTCCCTTCTTTCTCAATCTGCAAAAAAGTGATAGCTGGATAAGGCATTGATGTCAGAAATTTTGAACTTATAAAAGAGATTAAACAACATATATGTACCTTTGCTTTCCCAATTGGAAGACATAAGCTAGAATCAAGATCTTCTTCTGAGACTAGAAAAGATTCACCATATCTGTCTTGATACAGCTTAACAATAAATGATTCCATCTTTGAAACAAAGTAGTTTCCTTCCAAACAATCATGGAAATGTATAGTCCACCATTCAAAGTTAGAAAATCATTCTTTAAGATTATGTGCCTTTTAAAATATCATATTCAAGAAAAGTAAACACAAGATTATATGCAATTACTAAAAGCATGCTTGTTATGCTTACAACAATTCATTTTCAAGAAATACAACAGGATCTGGGTCACAAATGGCAGCTTTTAGCAATCCATGAGCATCTTCTGATGAATAGGGTACCAAAACTTTTATCCCTAGGGAGGAACCATACCATGCAGCATAACACTGCAAAATAGATAGACACCCAATAAAATGAAATCATCTTGAGTATCTTCTTCTTTTCTTTTTCTTTCTAAACATGGGCACAAAAATGACCAATATCAAACTCGAGAGTCTTGAGCACCAACTCTAGTAGCAGCTCCATTTGGTCCTCGGAAAATAATGAGCATGAAGATTTGGCTTGCAGACATATAATTTGACTTGGCTACAGAATTTATGATGTGATCAATATCCTGTGAACAATAAAACACTACTTTCAGTCATGCAAAAGAAATTCATAAATGATAGACAATGCCAAATTAAAATCTGAGGTTTACAAAAACATATATGTTGTGATCATTACCGAAGAAATACAAAATATCAAGGATATCAACATAAATGAAGATGAAATATATAATGCCATAGATTTATGTCTTTATCATCAAATTTAAGTTTAAAATATGTAGTTGTGATTGTTACTCTTGGGCTACAATAATGTAAAAATATGTATTACCATGAGCTACATAGATATTAAGAAAAAGAAGAAGCATATTTCAATATGGCCCAACACTATGGAAAGGTTTCCTCTCCATTCAAGTTGTATTGATTACTATAAATAACATAAATAAAGCTATTATAGAACACTTATCTATCCTAATAGAAATATGTTTTATTATTTCATAAACAAAGGCATGTGGATCACACTCTGACTAGGTGATGGGCCAAGAATGTACTAATCAATACCCTAGAATCATCACATTGGGATGTATATAACTGTTCCACCATTGACTTGAATATTCTAATGTGTGTCTCAAACAAAGAATTAAGATTTCCTATGAGCTTATCTCATTCAAGGTGTTGATGAAAGCCAATACAAAAAATCTGAAAATTAATTTGTTACTAATAAAGGCTTCAAACTATGGATTTTATGCTAATTACAATGCGCACGTGCCATAATAGATGTCTATCTAAAAACCCATCACATAATGAAAAATAAATTCAATAGAAATAAAATTAGATTAATGTTCTTAGTGCCATGCTTGAGAAATCAAATGACATACCATCAGAATTATAATATAGTTGGAAATGAATTGGCATGGAAGGAACAAATAACAAGTATAAAATGAAGCAACCAGCACAACATCAACATTGACACTAGGTTTATGTTGAAGAAACCCACATGGTGTGAAAAATCCAGTGAAGATGGGGTTGTGCCTTCTTATCATGTCTTCAACTTGCAAGGATACAAGATATGGCTAAACTTTAGGTCAGTGAAAGGTCATTGAGTTGTCTACAAGCTATTTCAACCTCCTAACTTTCTCTTCAATGGATAATCCACATACAAATTATATTTTTATTTCTACAACTGCACTTTGGTCTACCACAAAACCTGTTATACATGGCCTCACAGAACAAATACATATTTATCATTTATGATTCAAAATGGCTGGTAGTTGTTAATGACTCATTCTGAGAAGATGTAGTCACCAATTGTTAATTAATCAGAGTGTAAATATAAATGATCTAGGGAAAGTCTCAAAGATTCATTTCCAATTCCATCTAGGTGATTTGTGGTTGTACTATCATCTTTGAACAAATTTTTTAGCTTCTGAAACTGGGAAGATACAATGACCTCCAAAAATTAGATGAGTTTTGATAAATTTGACAGTTGCCAAATATGCCAAGATTACATTAGATGACTTCTTCCAGCAGAATCACCTCCTCTCCACTTAATTTCTTTTTCCTAGTTACAAATTAATTTCACATTACCTCTCTTTCTTCAATTCAAAATGTAGCAAACTATTATTTGATGGAAGGAAGACAAGGGTCAACAATAGCAATCCAGTTTTGAATTTTGAGGTAGCAGCTCACAAAAAATGTGCACACTACACACCATATCCATAATGCCTTAGAAATTAATAATGACAAAAGTTAAAATATGTACAAGGTTTTGCATTTCTTAACTTTATTAATTGCTTTTATAACATTACTACGAACCGCATCATTGAAGAGTGCAAAATCATTAAATCTCAAAACTGGCTAACAAAAAAATAGACATGTCTGAAGAGCATATAAATATATGGAATTGTGCATCCAAACTCCAAGTTGACTAATATAATGATAGAAATAATAAGATAGAACTGTGACAGTTTATTCAGATTTAGTCTCGGCCAGGACAGACATTTTAGAAGTAGAAATATAGAAAAGGAATCAGTATAAATTGAAAAAAACTCACTGAAATACTAGCTGGAATAGCTAAATCTCATCCAAGCTGTTCAAAGATGATTTTCATTATGTAATTAAAGATAAGAATATTCAATATTATAAAGTATAAATAATAACTCCTATGGATGAAGGAATGCACCCAATTTTCTAGTTGTGAACTTACTACCCTAGTCATATGCACACTATAGGAAGGGAAAGAGCAATAATGTAGATCGTGACATTACCCTACCTACTAAATAGAATATTCAATATTATAAATGAAGCTTCAATGAAAAAAACCAGGGTAAAACATTATGTGACAAACAAAATAATGTTTAGAACCAAAAGAACAACACTTAAAAGGGTAGTAAAAACACCAACCTGCATAGCAAAATTGAATGTCATGAACTCCACAATGGGTTTCAATCCATAATATGTTGCGCCAACACCAATGGCAGTAAAACTAGCCTGCAATGGTAGAATACATGCAAACATAAATTGACTATATTTGAAAAATAAAAGATATAAACAAAAAAAATCTTTTGTGAGAGTTTCAATTAGCACATATAACATCCACAAGCTTACAGAGCTCAGTAATTGGGGTATCAAGAACCCTATCAGGTCCAAAATTTTGCAAAAGGCCTTCGGAAATCTATAAAGAAACTTGAATATAAGTATATAAAATACAACTATCTCAAATTATCAAATTTTTAGTCAATTCTTCAATACCGAAGGGTCCTTAGCTGACTGGTATATAATTTTGATAAAACCTCCACAAATAAGTTACCCTATAAGGTCCTTGGTATTCACCAACATGGTAAAACAACACTCACCAATATCAATAGGCACTTGCCAAAAATAATATGCTCAACTAAACATAATAGATTTTAAGAAGTTCTCTAATGAAGTATAAGATTTTCATATGGTATTGAACACACAAACCTCTTCTCCCATTAAAAATACTTTTGGATCTGCAGACATTTCTTCCTCAATAGCTATGTTAAGTGCATCCTGCATTGTCATCTATACAAAGTTGTTGAGTTTAAATATAAATAAAAAAAAAATTGAATTTTGTTTGTGGATTCATTCAGTATACTTTTGTAAAAGTTGTATGTAGGATTCATTAGAACAAAACAAAAAATGTAAATGAATTCACTTGTTACAGAGCTAGATTGTGCAATCTTCCAAAGTAAACAGTTCCCACATATAGAAGATATCCATAAAATTTCAACAAAACAAACCACTTCATGACAAACTATATCAATGAATAATACATGACTCTCATGCATAGATATTAAAATGCACTTTTGAAGTTCTTTTCCCATGTCCTTCCCCATCACCTTCTCACATGAGACTTCTTTTTTTAGTTTTCTCATTTAATTTAAACGTTTACAACTATCCCTCCATAAGAGTCCAATGATTAGATTAAAGGAACTGGAGTACATATTTACACAACCACTATGCTTACATGCAACTAGATGTGTTTGTGTTTGTGTCAACAAACATTAACTTGTATCTCAACACAATGCAAGGTCATAAGCAAGAGCCATCCGTGCATTAGATGTTGGCCAAGAGTTGTCTACCTGATACTTTTATATATTTTTAAATTAATACAGATGTTTTGTGTTCAGGGTTTCCTTGAGAATTAACGCTACTCATTCACTTGCATTTTGGTTCCAAGAGTCTTCCATAGAGAAAAGCATATATAGATCTAGGCTTTCATAGGATGGATGAACCTGCAAACAGATTTAACTGCTAATAAAATAATATTACTACTAACTTATACAATATTGTTTCTAAAAATACTCTCATGCATGATGTGTAGAGGTGTTCAAAATGTAATTCCTTGTCTTTTCAAAGCTTTTTTACTTAATGAAATTTATAAATTTAGAGGATGTAAACTTTAGGCTATACATGCCCCTTGTAGGTTTTGCAAAAAGTAGTTTATAGATAAAGTTTTGAATACATTTAAGGGAGCTCAGAGTGATTGAAAACATAGTTTACAACTTTACTAGATCCCAAGATGAGCTTTTTAACAGGTCAGGTTCAAACTTTCGATAGATGCTCTTGTTCATTAGTGCTTTATGATACAACTTCATTATTCTTTTACATCAATTGAAAAATTAACACATGAAAATGCACTTTAGTTAATGCAAAACTGCTATGAAGCTTATCATGAAATTTTCATCATCATTTGATTTACCTCTTTAGCTATCATAGATAGACATTTTAGTTGTGTTGATACTAGAGGCACCACCCCCTCTGACCCTAGCCCATGTAACTGCACAAAAATATAAGAAACTATGGATCTGTCAAAAGGAAGAAGCATAAACTTCTGGCAGAGATATAGCTTTGAATCATTGCAAAAAAAAAATTTCTTTGTGTGCCTTGAAAGCTATTTTATTTCATCCCACATGTCTATACTAATAAGTCAAGAAATAAAAAATAGAAGCAACAAAGCTAAGGTGATCACTAAGGAGATAAAGCATGCTTGTGCATCCCCATCCTCCAAAAAAAATGAGAAATCAATCAATATGAATATTGCTTTTAAATTCTAGATAGCATGAATGGCCAATTAAGGGTGAAACATACTAATGAAGAAACAAGATTTTTCAAGTTAATTCAAGATTTTTTTCGCAAAGCTCCCAACATCTTTTCTAACTAGAATTTAACTGCATCCACCAACCAGTAATAGTCTTAATGTTTACTGCCACAACATTAAAATTTGGAAAAAAGAGAATCGTCCAGGGAAACATGTACTAGCACTTGGCAATGATTTGATTTTGTTCATAGACAATAACACATATGAATACAATACCCTAATGAGAATCTTCTTTTCTAGAAATCTCTTTAAAATATAGTTCAAACTTTGAATAGTATACATCAAAGGCATTTACTATTTAGCTATCATAAATAAAAGTTGTATTGTCTTCTTTAATTTTTGACCTCCATTGCAGCTGTGTTACACCTTTAAACATTACAGTTGTACTTAACCATCTCATTAAATCAAAATTTATATTTCAAGTAGGATAAAGTTTCCATATATGAATCAATCATTAAAGTTCTCACAAGTTACAAAAAGTTTTAATTTAATTAAAATGTGAATCTAATGCTGACAAGACACCTAAACTTACAAAAGAAATGAAAAGGGAATGGCTTTGTTGGCATGTAACTCATTAGAACAATTATTTGAATCCACCCACACAGTTAATAAAGCTTTATATAATACTCTATATGTAAAGTAGTCTACAACATCAAAATTTTAAAATCATTTTCTAGTTAGAATGAGAATTTGTGCATAGCCAATAGGCCCTTTGTGCTTGCCATGTCAAAGTGTCTGCTTGAAACTTGAAGTCCTTACCAAATTTCATTCATTATATGTATCCAACATGCTTTTGGGGGTGCAGTATAGGAGAGATGCAGAGAATATATGAAGCATATCACTCAAAATAAAATTCTACTACCAAAGGATTGTGACTCAATTGACTAAAATTGGTAAGGGTGATGGTAGGTTCCTTAATTATGCCACCCGCCAAGTTTTAAATCCCACAAAGGTGCGATAGATAAGGGATGAGTTCGGGTTTGTGCACTAGGAAAACTTGGCAGGATGTATACCCCTCACTCCTTGGCTCTAAGCTTTCGTGCAACTTAGGCTTGAGCTCCAATAACAACATGTTGCTAAAATGACCTGAGATTGTTATACAACTTTGTTGGACTACAACTGATTTGGAATATGATTGAAGAAACTGTGATTAAAGATCATTGAGAATTTTATGATTAGATATGTAATATGATTAAATCAATATTATGTTGTCATTGATGTCAACTAACTTGACAATACTTATCTTGTAAGTTACTATACCGAGACATTTGAAGAAAGGTGAAAGAAATGAAGAATAGAGAAATCTACATGAGGAAATATGTACATGACAGATGAGGATAAGGAACACATTGAGTAACTTTTTGATGAGTCTATGACTTGTTGATATTGACTTTATTATGTTGCATTCATCTATGACGAAGTATGGAGCTGAAAGACACAAAGTAGTGTTGTCAGTAAATGAAGCATTTCTAGTATACACTGATAGAGTGTAGTTTATATTGATCGCAGTATTAACCGAGCAGTGTTCACCGATTCATTTATTTGTTAAACGAGTGGAACAAAATGAATTAAATGATTAGTTTAGCTGATAAGATTGATGAGCTAGAAAGAGTATAATATCGAGGTAACAGATAATGTTTGTTACACAGATCAACGGCTGACAAAATTCAAGCAAGATCTAACGAAGCAGATTGAAATGTGTTATTGACACAAGTACTGAGAAAGTTTGAAGAAGCAAAATCTATGAATGTGGTTAAGCAGAAAAATCTGATGATGGAGAAGAAAAATGATTTACTCATCTATATAAGAGAATATAATCTCTTTATGAAATATGCTGAAAGAAGTAGAAGCTGCAGGAGTATCACGTGAACAAGGTATGCATGCATTATGATCATATTGGTTAGTAAGAACTGAGCTGCAGAGAAATTACCAAGCTATAGAGAGAAATTATCGACGGATAGTAAGTTGATATAGTATTGAATTTGAAGTGAAATATTGATCAAAAGGATTTGTATGGACTAAATATTGATCTATAATCTACAATTGAAGTTGTATTAAGGAAGGTCATTTATTGTTACATATTTAACCATTGTATATAGTCAAATCTCTTAACTGAGTGGACTCTGAAAGTCTTATGATGTATCATTCATAGAATGAACATTGTTATCCTGTCAACCCCATAGTGAATGCTGGTTGGATGATAACTTCTATTCTAAAATCCTCTAACAAGGTCACACCTGGCAGTGTGTTTGTAACCTTTAATAGGGTTGGGTCTTAACCAACCTCACTTTAGAAGAGTGAACAATTTTGGGTTGCCGGTTCTAGGTGGTTTTTCCCTTTACAGGGTTTCCACGTTAAATCTCTTGTGTTATGTGTTGATTATGATATTTGTTTGTTATCATACTTTGCATGTTACATGTTAGATTTGATTAGTAACTGTTATAAGTATTAGACTGGTAATCGGTAAAAGCACAGATATTGAAAGTATTTAGTGTTTACCGATGAGTAAAAATTGAAGAAATAGTTGTGAATTATACATTTTGAATTGGGACATTGGATAACTGATTCACCCCCCTCTCAGTTATTCTAACAATTGGTATTAGAGTACTGGTTTCTTGGAATAGAGTTTTAAGGACTTAAGCATAAATGTCTCAAGATGTATAAGAGGGAAGTACTGAAACTAAACAAAGAGAACTTCATAGTATGGCAAAGTAGAATGAAGCTGGACATATCTAGAATTGGGAACTCAATACTAGATCTGATGGAGAATGGCTACATACAACTGCCCACTAGTCCCTTAACTATTGATCAACTAAAGGAAAAACATGAACATAATGTTACTATGATGGAACTTGCTTCCACCTATACCGACACTGAATTTGAAGATATCAAAACATGCACAACTAGCAAAGGAATGTGGGATAAATTAATGCAAATCTATAGTGGAGATCTGAATGTTAAAAGAGCCCGAGTTAAAATTCTGAGAGGCAGATTTGATGATATGAGAATGAAAGAAGATGAGAACATTGTCCAATATTCAAATAGACTCAAAGAGGTGGTACATGCTATTAGAGCATCTGATGGAGTGATTGATGATGAAACAGTGATAAGCAAGATTCTCAGAACTTTGCTACAAGTTTATGTAATCAGGATTTCTGCAATTCATGAAACAAGAGCTACATCCAACCTTACTCTTGACACTCTGATTGGTAAACTTACAACCTTTGAATTAAACAACTTTGATAATAGTGTTGTTCCTTCTATTGAATCTGCTTTCATGTCTTCTTTGAAGATTGGAAAGTCTAGCAGGAATAGTAAGAATTGTGATAGTGATGACAATACCGATGTTGAACTTGATGAGCTTGAAGCACTTATGGCCAGAAGATTGCCCAAAGGAAAGGGAAGGTACAAAGGTAAGCTACCTTTAGCATGCTTTAATTGTAAATAAGTTGGACACATCGCTGCTAGATGTCCTCAGAATAAAGATGATGATAGATCCAAAGACTGATCTGAAAGAAGCTATGGGAGAAGAGTCAACAGAGGCTACCAACACTACA
The DNA here is from genome assembly GCA_027943335.1 of Chamaecyparis obtusa. NCBI lineage: Eukaryota > Viridiplantae > Streptophyta > Pinopsida > Cupressales > Cupressaceae > Chamaecyparis > Chamaecyparis obtusa. The sequence continues at coordinate 29,048 of BSBK01012635.1, forward strand.
ATAGAGACAACCAAGATAAAAAAGGAAAAAAGGTATGTTACATAGCTGAAGATATTGAAACTGAATCTGATTCTAAAGATAATATAGAAGTTGTATTTGTTGCTATGAAAGATGACTTAGAAGAGGAAGAGAAACATGAAGAGACAACACTAATCTCTAAAGTAAGCAGAAATGATACATGGATCATAGACAATAGCTATACACATCATATCACTAGTGATGTAGAGAAGTTTGATAATCTTGTTGAATATAATGGAGGATCTGTGAGAATGGGAAATGATGCCCTTGTATGATAAGAGGTAAAGGTTCACTAATGATCAATGACAGATTACAATGTGAAAATGCATACTGGGTAGATGGACTGAACTAGAATTTGTTAAGTGTGGCTCAGTTGAACAATTCAAGCCACCGACTGGCTTTTGAGAGAAAAAAGGTGAAGATCTATGATGATGGAGGAAGACTTGTCGAAACTGGTACACAATCTAGAGGTAATCTATTCTATCTTGATATGGATCAGTCTTCTTGTTTGTTAATAAAGGATGAAGATTCTTGGTTGTGGCACAAAAGGTTATGCCATGTGAACTTTGACAACATGATCAAGATTAGTAGAAAGAAAAGAGTTAGAGGATTGCCTAACTTGACAAAACCTAATCATGCCACGTGCCATGAATGTTAGAGAGGTAAGATGAATAAGTCTAGTTTTAAAAGCAAAGACTATTCAACAAAGAAGATACTTGAGCTGGTTCATACCGATCTATGTGGTCCTATGAGAACTTAGAGCTGTTCTAGTGATAGATATTTTATTCTTTTTGTTGATGACTATACTAGACTAATGACTGTTATGTTCCTAAAAGAGAAATCTGAAGCTTTCAAAATGTTTAAGTGGTATAAAGCTAAGGTAGAGAAAGAAACTGGAAAGGAAATAAAATGTTTAAGATCTAATAGAGGAGGTGAATTTATCTCTTATGAATTTACTAATTTTTGTAATAAGCATTGAATCAAAAGGTATGTATCTATACATCGAAGACACCTCAGCAAAATGGCATTGCTAAAAGGAGGAACATGTCTGTAATTGACTGTGCTAGAACATTAATGATACAGAAGAATGTTTCTCAGACATATTAGAGGGAAGTTGTCAGTACAGCTGTGTATGTTCTTAACTAAGTACAACTGAAAAAGGACTCCAACTGTACACTTTATGAACTATGGTTTGGACACAAACCTACTGTAAGTTATTTCAAAATTTTTGGAAGTAAATGCTTTATTTTGAAAGATGAGAGAAATGGAAAATTTGATTCTAAAGGAGATGAAGGAATATTTTTGGGATATTCCACTACAAGTAAAGCATATAAATGTTTGAATAAGGTTACAAATAAGATAGTTGAAAGTATTAATGTTCATGTTGATGAGTTTGATGACAAGTACAAAGTGGAAAGAACAAAGGAACTAGAAGACTATGGTAGATTCACTTACATTGAACATCTATAGTATCTACCAACACCGCAAGCTGTAACAACCAGTCAGCAAGGAAACATTGTAGGACAACAGGAAACACAAACTGAGGAACAAGATGGAGTTACTGAGAAAGAAAATGACCCTGAGCAGGATGAGCAAGAAAGAAGAAATCAAGTTTTGGCTAGTTTTGTCAAAAGACATCATCCTAAAACACAAATCATTGGAGACAGACATGCTGGAATGCAAACTAGAAGCAAAACAAGACAAGGTACATGTCCAATTTGTGAATTTGAACCTAAAACTATGAAAGTTTCATTAGAGAATGAAGAATGGGTTAGTGCAATGAAGGAGGAAATAGAGAAAATAGAGAAAAACAAAACTCAGTCCTTAGTACCTTGACCAAAAGATAAGAATGTTATCGGTACTAAGTGGATAAACAGGAATAAATTGAATGAAAATGGTGAAGTCACAAGAAATAAGGCTAGATTAGTATGCAAGGGATATGCACAAGAAGAAGGCATTGACTGTGGTGAAACATTTACACCTGTTGCTAGATTAGAAGGAGTTAGAATGCTACTTGCATATGTTGCACACAAGAAATTCAAAGTCTATCAAATGGATGTGAAGTCAGCATTTTTGAATGGAATACTTGAAGAAGAGGTCTACATTGAACAACCTGAAGGATTTGTTGATCCCAACAATAAAGACATGGTATGTAGATTACATAAATCTTTATATAGATTGAAGCAAGCACCGAGAGCATGGTATGAAAGACTACATACTTACTTGTTAAGTATTGGATTTATTAGAACAAGTGAAAACAATAATTTGTATGTGAAAGGTGATACTGATGATACTATTATCATTGCTGAAATATTTGTTGATGACATTATCTTTGGAGGCTCAGATCTTGTCTGCAAGGCATTTGCTGATGAAATGCAAAATGCATTTGAAATGTCTATGTTCAGAGAGATTAAGTTCTTTCTTGGACTACAAGTGATTCAACAGAGTGATGGAATATTCATCACACAATCTAAATACATAAAGGAAGTACTGAAGACATTTGGCATGGAAGATGCTAAACCCGTGGGAACACCGATGGCTACTAGATGCAAATTGACAAAGGAGGATGAAACTACCGAGGTAAATCAGACACTTTACCCATCCATGATTGGTAAATTAATGTACGTAGTTCACAATAGACTAGATATAACACATGTTGTGGGTATAGTTGCAAGATTTTCTGCTAATCCTAGAGAATCACACATGATAGCTACAAAAAGAATCTTAAGATACTTGAAGAAAATAGAGAATTATGGATTATGGTATCCTAAGGAAGGGAAGTTTGAACTAAAATTTTACACCGATGCTGATTGGGCTGGAAATGTGGATGATAGAAAAAGTACCACCGGAGGAGCATTTTTCTTTGGTGAAAGGCTTATAACCTAGACAAATAAAAAGCAGGCTTGTATTTCTTAGCCTATAGCTGAAGCAGAGTATGTTTTTGCTGCTACTAACTATTCAAACATTGCATATATCAAACAAGTGTTGGAAGGAATGAATGAGGTAATCACTGACCCGATGATTATATATTGTGACAACACTAGTGCTATTAATATTTCAAAGAATCCTGTGATGCAATCTAAGACAAAGCATATATCTATTAAGTATCATTACTTAAGAGAACAAGTGCAAGAGAGGCAAGTAAAGTTAGAATTTGTTACATCTAAAGAACAACTTGCAGATATTTTTACAAAGCCCCTACCGAAGGACACATTTGAATACTTGAGGACTAGACTTGGGGTCTGTCCCCTGTCTATCGGTCACTAAGGTGATCTGGTTCTTGCATCACCTTGCTTTTATCAGAAGATCATTCCTGTTGATGCATCATAGCTCACACTTTGAATCATGTTCAAGGTTTTGATTAATTTTGAGAACTTGAACTGATTGGAATATCAATATTCAGAGATACTGAGGAAGACAAAATTGCTTGTTTATTTGTTTCTTTGGCATTGTTGTCAAAGGGAGAGATAAACCATATGAAATGAAAAGGGGAGAGATAAACAATATGAAAAGAATCAAGAACTAATGAGGTTTATATGAAAAGGAACAAGCACCGATGAGAATTATCTAAGGGAGAGACAATCTGAATGAGACAGAGTATTGAAGATCAGTTACAAAGAACAGAAGCAAGAACAAGAGAACTGAAATGATCACAATTGCAGAATGGTAAAGCTGTATTATTTAATGCTGGTTTAGTAATGTAGTGATTAAACATATTAAGTCTATTTGGCTTACAACATTTGTTCACAAAGTTGTAGAATGTATATTTGGTATGTGTATGGTACATTTCATATTACTTGAGTTGCCATCAATGCCAAAGGGAGAGATTGTTGGACTACAACTGATTTGGAATTTGATTGAAGAAACTATGACTAAAGATCACTGAGAAGTTTATGATTAGATATGTAATATGATTAAATTAGTATTATGTTGTCATTGATGTCAACTAGCTTGACAGTACTTATCTTGTAAGTTACTATACCAAGACATCTGAAGAAAGGTGAAAGAAATGAAGAACAGAGAAATCTACATGAGGAAAGATGTATATGATAGATGAGGATAAGGAACACATTGAGTAACTTTTTGATGAGTCTATGAATTGTTGATATTGACTTTATTATGTTTCATTCATCTATGATGAAGTATGGAGCTGAAAGACACAAAGCAGTGTTGTTGGTAAATGAAGCATTTCTAGTATACACTGACGAAGTGTAGTGTATACCGATCATAGTATTAACTGAGTAGTGTTCACCGACACATTTCTTTGTTAACCAAGTGGAACAAAATGAATTAAATGATTAGTTTAGTTGATAAGATTGATGAGCTAGCAAGAGTATAATATCGAGGTAACAGATAATGTTTGTTACACAGATCGATGGCTGACAAAATTCAAGGAAGATCTAACGAAGCAGATTGAAATGTGTTATTGAAACAAGTACCGAGAAAGCTTGAAGTGGAAAAATCTATGAATGTGGTGAAGCAGAAAAATCTAATGGTGGAGAAGAAAATGATTTACTTGTCTATATAAGAGAACATAATCTCTTTATGAAATATGCTAGAAGAAGTAGAAGCTACAAGAGTATCACATGAAAAAGGTATTCATGCATTCTGATCATACTGGTTAGTAAGAACCAAGCTGCAGAGAAATTAATGAGCTACAAAGAGAAATTACCGATGGACAGTAAGTTGATATAGTATTGAATCTGAAGTGAAATATTGATTAGAAGGATTTGTATCGACTAAATATTGATCTGTAATCTGCAATTAAAGTTGTATTAAGGTAGGTCATTTATTGTTAGATATTTAACCATTGTATACAGTCAAATCTCTTAACTAAGTGGACTCTGAAAGTCTTATGAAGTATCATTCATAGAATGAACATTGTTATCCTCTCAAACCCATAGTGAATGCTAGTTGGACGATAACTTCTAGTGTAAATCCTCTAACAAGGTCACACTTGACAATGTGTTTGTAACCTTTAACAGGGTTGGGTCTTAACCGACCTCAATTCAGAAGAGTGAACAATTTTGGGTTGCTGGTCCTAGGTGGTTTTTCCCTTTACAGAGTTTCCACATTAAATCTCTTGTGTTATGTGTTGATTGTGATATTTGTTTGTTATCATACTTTGCATGTTACATGTTAGATTTGATCAATAACTGTTATAAGTATTAGACTGGTAATCGATAAAAGCATAAATAGTGAAAGTATTTAGTGTTTACCAACAAGCAAAAATTGAAGAAATAGTTTTGAATTATACATTTTGAAATGGGACACTAGATAACCGATTCACCCCCCCCCCCCCCCCTCAGTTATTCTAACAAACTTCTCAATGAAACAATAAATAAACAAAATTCTACTAAAATAAAATATATCACCTTATCCGATAGGAAAAAGAAGCCATGGATTTTATCATGTAAATGTTCAATAGGTCCCAAAGTAACAGTGGGACATAAGTAGATATTAATTGGAAAAAGTTCTAAGCAAAATTAAACTAGCAAGATCAACTTCTATTCCATTTCTAACATGTAATGTGTTGATTTTCTGGCTGACATCATTGCCAATTGAATTTTCTCAATGAATATCAATCATAAATTCTAACACATGGGCCTCTTAAAATTGACAAACTACTTAGTTTCAAGACAAAAAGTTCTCAACAAGTGAATTAACCAGGAGTCCCCTTTTACTCCCATAGGCATTACCACCAAGGCTATATAATGAAATCAATAAATAACATAGTTCCACTACTACACATATTTCCCTATAGAAAATCAGATATCAAAGACTCTTACTGATAAACATAACTACCCAAACAAATAGACCACTAACCAGCAACTTGAGATCACAAAAAAGTCAGCAAGCTAGGTGACCATGGGATAAGTATAGCTCAAATAGTTACATGTGCCAAAATCAACCCCAATGAAAATTCTATATCTATATAAATAAATTTTCTTATATCCCTCATGAAGCATTTTTTTCCACTAAAAATTGGGCTGGATTAGCAAATGCAAAAATTGAACTCCAAGGCAACCTTCCGATGGCTAGATTTATTACTTTCAGGTCAAAAAGTAAAAACTAATAGACTCGTCCCTCCTTTTAAGTGGTTCTGAAATGGATCACAACTTCAAATTAATGGAAAGACATCCTATCAACACTACTAAGTCCCACATTTGGTAATTCTAGAATGGATCACAACTTAAAACTTTAAAAGTACATAGATCAATTTGGGGCAAATTTTATGCTCCATTTTCAACCATGCGCACAAAATATGCAAAAATTAGAACAAATTCATAGTGCCAAAGCTATGAATGGATTTACAATGTCAAAACAAAATTGTTCAAACAAAACCTTGGGTTAAAAACCTCCACAGTGTAACAAAATCATGTATAATAAAACCTTATACACAAAGTAACCAGGGAAATAAAACCCTATGGGAGAAAGTTACTCACTAGTGACAAAATGGAATAAATCAAACATTTTCTTACTTGAAGATTATCCCTAAATTGCGAGATGCTGTCAAGGATGTCGATGATAAAAATGAAAAGCATTTATGTATAAGAAAAAAATTACAAAATTCTAGGCCTTTAGAAATTTTTCAAAATGAGACATACCATAACCCTCTGTAATCGGGTGTTTTTCTGATTGTTATTTTTCTTCTTTCCCAAATTATAACAAATATTATATGTTTTCAGAGAGGCAACATAAGGTGATGCACTAGACCCAAATTAATTTCGGTGACATTTTCTCATAGTAGCTAAATTTTTGGCGAGTGAGATTTGATGGTTACACGGTGAAGTTCAGCTAGGAATAGCTTTATGGGCTAATTAGTATAAAATATTGTACAATTTTTATACCACATTTTCCTCTACCAAACATGGAGACTCGGCCAAGAATGATAAAAATGAAACCCTAGAGCTCATTTCATGTGGACAAATTTTGGAATAATTGAAAACTCTTTTCTTTTTGGCTTTTCTCTCGTTTCACTTTGGCGCCTCTTCTCTCATTTCACTTTCATGCCTAAAATTATAGAGAATTAGATTCAAAACATTTTATTTCGTAATTTTTACTTGTGTCTAATTATTTAGTCATGTTTTTTAATATAATGATTAAATTAGTTATTTATTTAGTCATATATAGTTGTAAAAAACTAGTAAGAATTAGTAATTTTTAGTTGTCATAACTAAAAATATTAGTCACGTGATCATGTATTAGTCATATTTCTACTAGTGGTTTATCATAGTTATGTATCTTTGCATCAATATTTCAAGTCACACTCCATGATCCATCATTGGGATGAAAGTATAGAATAAGAGAGCACATGGAGAAAAATATAGATAAGAAATCAAGAAAGTCTCATTATCTGTATTCATTATATGCACCTCCATAATTTTAATTGAAAAAGGTTATTTATATTGATGCAAATCATCCAACAACCAATAAGTCAAAATGCCTTTCCAAAAGGACAAAACAATGATTTCCTAAAGAGGTTCCAAAACCAATATCCCAAGATGACTTAGGCTTGCAATCACTTTCACAAAAAACTAATTATTCAGTCATTTTAGTTGTGATTTTACCTGCTGACCAAATTGGTCATTTATTTAGTCATTTATATTTGTAGAACATGATCAGTTTTAGTCACGTGACTAAAATTTTTAGTCACGTGATTAAAAAAATGGTAGAACATGATCAGTTTTAGTCATGTGACTAAAATTTTTAGTCACGTGACTAAAATTTTTAGTCACCTGGTCATTTCTTTTCCAAATTCTACTAGTGCATTACCACATACCTTTTCTTTTGTGTCCTTCAATGGATTTATTTTATGTCGCACTCCATCCTTTGTTAGGGAATAGGTATTCGCATGACCATCATGTACAACACGCTCGTCAAACTGCCACAACCTACCCAACAACATGTGACATGCATCCATAGTTATGATATCACATAGTACCTCATCATGGTATGCACCAATCTTGAACTTCACTAAACATTGTTCATTGACCATGACATTATGGTCATCCTGTACCCAGGCAATCTGATATGGATGTGGGTGTTTCTACCTCTTGACCTTTAACTTTGTGACCATCTCTCCTGACACCAGATTGTTAGTGCTTCCACTATCAATAATCACATCACAACACTTATCCTCACACTTGCACCTGGTGTGAAACAGGCTCCTCCTTTGCTTAGGTTCATTCTCTCCACTCAATAGGACTCTTCTGTTAATTAGTGTTTCTCCTCTTTTAGTATCTTCAAAATGTGATGATCTAGAATCTTCATCTACATGTGCAACTCTAGCCTGGCATTCAATTCTCCTATATGTCCTTCCTTGGCATTGAGGACATTCATATGCCCTATGACCTTCTTCTCCATAGTGAAAACATGCTCCATAGAATCCTCCTCTTCCTGATCCTTGTCCTCTTCCTCTTCCTCTTTAATATCTATTATTATGATCATGGAAATGATTGAAATTGTTTCCTCTTTGATTTTGACTACTACTGGCCTCATCCTTCTTTTTCAAATCTTCATTTCGGCCTCCATAAGACCGCCACTAGATCTTCCACCATGACCTCTTCTACATTGTCTTCTCTCAAACTTCTTGCTCAACTTTTCCTCTACTTTTAGGGAAAATTGGTATTCCTCTTCAATGCTATTCATTCAAACCAAATTCAACTCCTCTTGAATTCTTGGCCTCAACCCATTAGGGTAGCGGGCAAATTTCTCCTTATCAGCTTTCACATGGCTTGTTCTGATGAGGATTCGATAGAACTCCTTTGTATATGCATGAACAGATCTTCCTACTTGCTTCAAACCTTTCATTTTCTTTAGTAGGTCAAGCTCATAATCAACAAGAATGAACTATCTCTTCAATTTATCCACCATCTAATCCCATCTTGTGATTTTATCCTTTCCTCTTCTATTTCACTCCAATTGAATCTCTTGCCACCAGATCTTCACATGGCCCTTTAGTTTGGCCTTTACAAACTTGAACTGATCAGGATCCTTGATATCTTCATACTCAAAATATTCTTCTAATTCATTGATCCATTTGATCAAATCCTCTAGGTTAAGATTTCCTAAAAATGTAGGAACCTCAATCTTAGGTCTTTTCCCAATCTTGGAAATGTCCTAGAAAATCCTTTCTTCCTCTTGGTTTAGAATTTCACCTTCTCCTTCCTGATCAAAATTTCCTTCTTCTTTGACTTCATCCTTGCTTTCATCTCTGATTGTAAAATTCATTCCTCCATGAATCTCTTCTTGCAATGCTCGCACTTGTCTCTAGAGGGATCTAACCTCAGGTGTCACACCACTAGCTCTTCCACCATGTTCCCTTCATGGAGCCATTTTTGCGCTATCATTGAAACCCTAAACCACGGTCCTAGTACATACTACCTCATAGTTAGTGATTTATCTACACACTCAAGAACTCTTTCTCTAATACCACTTGTTGAAGGGTGCTCCCCTTAATACCACAAATACATAACATAAATAGAGAAACAACAAGAATTTGCAAGAACAAAAAATGGGCTTCTTATTATCTCAACAAGTGTGGAATTAAAAATTTTAGAATTACAATATGCAAAGCCACATGTGCATTTTCCCTTACAATATTATGTAGGACAAAGCCTCTAATCATTACCCAGATCTACCAAGAACTTCCCTAGACAACACTACTGGCCTTCCTTATATAGGAAATTTTCCACCGCACTAGAAGGTTCCAAAAATTTAGCCCTTAAGACTGGCTACCCTAAGAATTATTTTATTTTCATTTTTTTTTACATAGGGTCAGCTCAAAATAATTACAAAATATGTTTTTGGGTAGCCCAACTTCTAGAGGCCATAACTTTCTAACCCTAGCTCCATTTTTCTTTTATAACCACTTTTTGGAAATTGCAGGACCTAATCTACAGTGTCTGACTCACGCAAGCTCATTTCAATGGGGGCTCGCTCACGATTCGAAGCCTCTAAGGCCTTCAAATTTGAGATCAAAGATTTCATACCCAAAAACCTCAATAACTTCACTGATACAAATGATATGGTAATGAAGCTCAAATGGTAGGCTAATATGACTGAAATGAACCTCCACCTATGAAATCAGAACATTGTGAGCTCGTATGACCAACTTAGTAAAAATAGTGAATTTCCATAAATAGCAACTCTGCACAAGATAGTCCTTATTGAAAAGAAACCAGAAATATATTTGGGTGATGCAAGATTGCTCTTACACCCAGGGTGCTCCTACATCAAAGTCTCTCCAAAAAGATGAAGTAGAGAGGGTATCTCTATCCAATATAATCTAATGAGGAACTCCATGAAGTCTGACAATATATCACAAGAATACTTGACTCACTACTGGTGTAGTAAATGTAGTATGAATGTATGAAAAGTGAGCTACTTTGTTTAAACTATCAACTGTCACCATGATAACATCATGTCTGGAAGATGACATAGGGAGATCAACAATAAAATCCATAGATATTATGTCTGGCCCACTTCCACTCAGGTACCTCATCAGACTAAAGAAGCCCACTAGGATGGAAGTGTTGTCCCTTAACTTTGTAACACTCCACACATCTAGCCACAATCCTAGCAATATGCAATGTCATACCCGGCCAATGATAAAGTTGCCTCAAATCCACATGTAACTTCTTAACTCTAGGATGTGCTACATAGGGTTCTCTATGAGCCTCAAGTATAATGAAATCACACAATCCTCCAAAATAGGGTACATAAATGTGTCATCTATGCCATAGAAGTCCATATGGCTCTAGAGAATAATATGCAAATGTACCCTTAAGGGGTCTCTAGGACTGGACCAACTGACATATATCTGTATAAAATTCATCCTCATGAAAATGCTACAATATACACCCTCTCAAATCTGTGTCAGTGGTCATACCTAAAAGCTCATCTCATCTTTGACTCGGTGCATCTTTTATAACATTTTCTTTCCCATTTATGTAATGAACATCAAAATCATACTCAGAAAGAAAATTCATCCACCTCCTCTTCTAAGAATTAAGGTTCAGCCGAGTAAATATGTAATGCAAGCTCTGATGATCAGAATGAAGCTCAAACTGGTGACCCAAGAGGAAGTTTTGTCTTCTCACCAAGATGGGCACCATTGGTGTTAGCTCAAGGTCATGAGTAGGGTAGTTAATGTCATGGGTCTTAAATTTCCTAGACTCATAAGAAATATCTCAACAACCCTACATAAGGACTACTCCTTGTCAATCTAAAGATGTATCAAAGCATACCAAAAAGTCTACTGAAGGATCTGGAACTTCAAGGATAGGTGTGTTGGTGATTTCTTTCTTGTTCTCGTCAAAGGATCTCTTTCCTCCGTACACTCAAAATTATTTCTATTTCTCTAAAGAGATGTGATATGGTGTTCTACCTTAGAAAACCCCTCAACAAATTATGTATAATATCCTTCTAAACCTATGAAGCTCCTAACCTCAATCATAGTTGTAGGTGTTGGCCAATCCATAATGGCTCTAATCTTTGATGGGTCAACTATGATCCCATCTCCTGATATCACATTTCCAAGATAGTGGACATTTGACCTAAAAAATTCACACTTCAACAAGCTTCCATATAACTAATTATTCCTCAAAACTACAAAACCTATCTCATAGCCTCCTTAGGCTCCTTCTCATCTCGTAAATAAATCAATATGTCATCTAGGAAAACTAGTACAAATCTATCCAAAAAAGTATGGAATACTCCATTCACGAGACTCATGAATACAACTAGAGCATTCATGAGGCCAAGAGGAGCCATAGTAAACTCATGTAGCTATACCTCATACAAAAAATAGTCTTGTGGATATCAATGTTCACAATCCTCAACTAATGGTACCTTGACTTCAAATCTATCTTTTAAAACACTCATGCTCATTGTAGCTGATAAAAAAATAGTCAATCCTAGGAAGTGGATACCAATTCTTAATGGTTAATTTATTTAACTAGAGGTAATCCATGTAAAACCTAAGAGAACCATCCTTCTTCTTAATGAAGATGATAGGTGCACCCCAAGGTGAAACACTAGGGTGAATATGCCCATTCTCCAAGAGCTCCTCCAACTGAATCATGAGTTCATTAAGCTCATTAGTTGTCATCCTATAAGGTGCTCTAGATACTAGCTCAGCTCTTGGCACAAGGTCTATGTGCAAATCAACTTCTCTAGGTGGTGGCATGCCATGTAGCTCTAAAGGGAAAACATCTACATACTCCTATAATATAGGATGGTCATTGAGTAAAGGCTCCTTCTCTTCCTCCTCCTCTCTATGAATGATGGTGATAGTGAGAAAATAACACCCTTATGCATGCGTTGCTTAAGATGCATAATGGAGGTCACACAAAGAGATATGAGCCTCTAAACTCCTGAAATCACTATGGGACTACCAAAATCATCGACACACTCTACCTTATTCTATCTACAATCTATCTTGGTGTTGTGGGCATAAAGCCTATCCATGCCAAGAACTACATCATAAGAACCTAGAAATGTAATGTAGAGGTCAGTTGTAGTGGTCATCTGTCATATTTTCATATGAAAACCTCTGACCAGGGATCTAATAGACACTCTAACACCTGAGCCTAACTCAACCTCCCAAATAACATCCTCCCTAGCTACCCCTAGCCTGCAACACTCCAATACATAAGGATAGATGAAATAATCAATAGATCCTGAATCAAATAGAATAGTAATGTTACTACCTCAGATCCTACTTGCAACCTTAATAAATGTTTCCTGGTGCTCTTCCTAGGGGTTATCAACCACTGGAAAAACTTTGTGTGATCTACCCATGTCTCCCACTATAGGCTCTAAAGTGGCCAATCTTTGACTACCCCATCAAAAATCCCTAGCTATATGTCCCATGGTACCACATGTGTAGCAAGGGCCTTGTGTCTAAATTTGTGTCGCATGTGGCCTAGACTACTACTATCCTCCAGTCCTACTAGATCCACTAAAACCACCACTAGTGGACTGCTAAGTCCTAGATGGAGGTGTTCAAGGTGCCTATGATATTTGATCTTGTCTAGGGCCTTGTGGATTCCATTTCTTGGGCTTAGATCCCTTCTCACCCTTTGGTGGCCTTTGTTTTCAGCTCTACTAAGTCTTCTACTATGATTGAGGGGTTGTAAAGGACCTTGATGAATGTCTATGATTCCCCTTCTAATGAGGTCTTTCATTTTGAGAAGAATGAGGTGTGAGATTATGGTTCTGAGATGTGCCATGAATCATGTGATCTACTATGAATCTCCTTAGTTATCATGTCCCTCTCAATGGTATACCATAGACCTCCTGGAGGTACCATGTGTACCCTATTTAATATAGATTGAATCCACCCTTTAATGAAATGGTTGAATTATAGTTTCTCATCCTTCATATAATCTACTTATGGAAGGAGATCAAGAAACTTTCTCTTACATTGGGCCACTGTGAGTTCCCTCCACTAAAGGTCATGCAACTCATCAATACAACCTTGTCTAAAATTCTTTGATATATATCTGGCTTTAAATCTCTTCAAAAATGTCTCATAAGATAGGGTGTCTATGACCAAATGACTCTTATACTCTTCTTGCCTCCACCATGTAGAAGGAGTTCCTCACAACATGTGCATAGAAAATCATTCTTTTAGGTTTAGGGCACAACTAAAAGAAACACTCTAGGCTCAAGAGCCAAGCCTCAGCTTCAATCCCATCCATAGATATTATAAATGGTGGTTTTTGAAGGTGTAGTAGCTCCCTAATTTGGTCTGCTATATCCGAAGGCACTGTCTACACTATCTCCAGTGGTGGCTTTGCCATATGAACCAACTCACCCTCGTGATCCACCTAGCCCTCTACATGTCTAGGATGAGGGCTCCTACTCCATTCTTAAGTTTTTTCCAACTAACCCTCTGGTGGTAATCTATCCATAATAATCCTTGCAAGATTATAGAGTGCATTCAGTATATCTTGGCTGGGATTTGGTGGCTATTCGGGAGTAGGTCTCTACTCCTCTCCAACACCCCCTACATCCTGATCAACATTCTCTACTATCACATTAGCACCCCTACCACCTCATCCATGCTGATGAGTATTGCAGGTGACTAGCAATATCCTAAAAAAAATTTAAAAGATAATAAGTTGAAACGTAATGGGTTTAGGTTCCTAGAGTTGAAACTATGCTCTGATACCAAAAATGTCATGCCCAAAATTTAAGGCAAAAATACACCAATTTTTTTTTTAGATTCACATAGCCTACAAAGGTTACAAGTTTTTACAGTAATCTACACCAAAGTTCACTATGCTAACTACCCAGATAAACCCTATGTCAATACTAGTTGATCCACAAGGGGAATCATGACATGTGTTATCTTGTCAAAGTCCCTTGATAGATTAAATCTGATTAGGTTTACTAATTATTTCGCTAGGTTGCAAATCTAAACTAGGTCAAAACCTTGCAATGTTTGAATAAGTTAATTAACCTTAAATACCAAGGGTTAAGAGAAATAGGTTTATTTAATCCATAAAAATATAATCATTTAATTAATTAGCTTTAATTAAACACAACCACATTAATCCCTAAGAAAACTACTAGGTGGCAATGCTAATTAATGTTCACAAGGTACATTAGGTCTTAATTAAATCCATAATTAAAGTTGCACAATAGAACTTGATTAATCAAGTCTTATCTCACGCAAGGTATAACCCTTCTTTATTACTAAGGTTACTGATAATTTAATTTAAAATAAACCATATTCTATAGTTTAGAATTTCCTTTATTAATTTAATTAAAAATAAAATCATCATTTATGCCCTTGAATGAAATTAAAGCTTAATTCATTTATTAAGGCTACCACATTAACATTATAAAAATACTAACATATTATCACTAAGGTTGCGATTAAGTTTTTAATAATTAATGTTTGTAAATTTAATTAATATCTAATCATAGGGTTTTATAATGACCCCTATTTTAAATCCCCATTAGAATTTTGATTAAAAAAATTGACTTGTATTAAAAAGTATCAATCATTAATTTATGGTCTTTATTCAATCCTTAAAATTGATCAAATAAATTTTTTAACTTTATATTAATGTTAATTTCTTATAAAAAAATTAATCCATTCATAGAGAATTTCCAATAAATAAAAAGATGAGGGAAAACAATTTCCCATTAAATCATTTTGGTGCAAGATCACCTAGGACCTAGGCTAAGTGTCCTACCCCTTTTTTTTTTTTCTTGTATTGATCCTATCTAGATCAGGGAGTTAATAAAGGCTCCAAGAGACTCTAAGTGATGTGATGTTGTGGGTTAGTCAAGTTAGTTTTGGTTTGAGTTAGTAAAGCCTAGCGTGGGAGCTAAAGTGTCCCTAGGAGCTAAGCATAGTCCTAGGAAGTGGAAAAGGGCCTGAGGTTGAAAAAGACCTCAAAATGTTAGGACATGGCTAAAATAAGCCTAAAATATCCTTGAGGATGTTTTTATAACATTTTAGGAAATTAGAAGTGTTTTAGGAAGGAAGGAGAGCGATAATGCAAAAGTTGCTAAAAAGTTGTCATGAAAACATTTGCAACTTTACAAACTTGCATGACAACTTTTGTCCTAGAAGGACTGGATGGTGCAATTAGGTCTAGAGGAGGTCCTAACCACCCAAAAAAGTGGGAAAAGATTATTTAAACTCCAAAAGGCTTGAATCCCAAGGTTGAACCAGTTTTACAATGTTTTGGTATTGTAAGCAATGACTGTCTCAGATAGTTAAGACATGATTTCTTTGTTTTACCTCAACAGTAAGGTATAATAGATTAGTTTATTTTTTGTATTGAAGGAATTTATTATAAATAATAATTTTACTTTAGTTTTGTATATATTTAAGCATTTGAATACAACTTTAGTAGCTCTGGTGTAATATTTTTGTTTTAGCTAGTTCACTAGCCTCCATATAGCAATCAGTGGAAAAATGGCTCCCCCATAAAACCCTACCCTGTATTCATCATAGCCTATTGCGACATGGGAATGGAGTCCATTTACAAAATTACATAAGCAAGTAGGGGTCCTAATGATGATATTTTTTTTATATTTTTGACCTTTCCCTAGGCGAGCACAGTCATTGCCCAACTAGAAACAAGGACATGGTTTGTAAATTTACTTGGAGGGGTGGATTTGAAGATTGAATCCAAGATATTCGAGATGAGTATGGTGATGAGACAAAGCCTAATTAATAGCTATATACTTTTCCAATCCATTTGTTAAGTATTTCCTTCCTATGAATGGAGAGCTCCTAGAAGCCATCAAAGCCCTCATTAAATCCTCACAGTTGAGTTAGTGTATTGTACGAAGGCTTAGGAAGCCAAGACCCACAAAATATCTTAGGGTTTCCTAATTGAATAAAGAATCCATAATTTATTTGGTAGATTCTTTAGGATAATTTTTCAACAAATTCTAAAAACTTAGATTAGGAGACCTAATTGGGGCCTCAAGGGCTATAAGGACAAGATAGGCAAATTGGTGAGATCGGTAAGGGAGAGTTGAAAATATCTTGGAAAATAGTGTCAATAATTGAAAAAAGAGAAGAATTTGGTTACATCCAGAACCCTACAATATTTTTCACTTGGTTAGGAGGTTGAGTACATTGAGAACAATGTAAATGAGCATGAAAGAGAAGATGTGATTGAACATTGATAGGTCACCTAGGAGAGTGGGATTAGTTTTCTTTGATTGAGGACAATGTGAAATTCTCCAGGAGATAAGGAGGCACCTTGTTGAAGCCATGATCACAAAATTTGGGATTTAGTGAGTTAGGAACCTAGGTTGGTCCTAACAAGAGTGTTGAAATCTAGTGTGATCCTATCAGATTGGTATCCGAGTCTAAAAGATTGGGCTAGAGGATAATTGATGTTGTATTCATCTAAATTTGTACATTCATCTAAGATGGTGACAAATGAAGAGCTTGGAAAGAAGGTGGAAGAATGTCAAGATGAGAATAGACTCCTAAGAGAACAACTAGGACAAATTGACACTAAGCTTGATGAAGTAAAAGCTAAGACAAAAGAAGTAAGTGAGAAGGTGAAAGAGTCAGAAGAAAAAGGAAAGTTAGTGGTAGATGAAGAAAAATTCCCTAAACCAAAACCTATGTTGGAAGAAGATCCTTTCTTGAAAGCATTAAAGGCCATGAGTGGAAACTATTTGGAAGGAACACCACTATTTAGTGGGAAGATGGAAGTAGAGTTAGTTATGGAATTGATTGAAGGCATGGAGAACCATTTTGAATTTGAAGGCATCAATAAATCCCAAAGAGTCATAGTAGCTAAGTCAAGGATGAGGGGAGTTTCCATCACATGGTGGAAATTTGTGCAAGATGAGAGGGTAAAAGAGGAAAAGAACCCTATTACCTATTGGAAAGGTATGGTGGAAAATATTAGAGAGACCTACCTACTGAATGATTATGAGGTGAAACTACACAAGAAAAGACAAAACTTGCAAAAAAAATACCTTGAAGTGAGAGCATATATATACAGAGGAATTACATAAACTATGTCTTCCATCACATGCGATGGAGGAAGAAATCCTAAAGTTGGCTAGGTATCTAAATAGCCTAAGGTGGAATATATAAGAGGTGATAAGCCTCTTGATCCCAAGAAAAGTCCACTAATGTTATCAGCTTTCTCTCAAGGGAGAAGATAATTTCAAGAAAAGACTTGATTCAAGAAACCAAGGTAGAGGAAAAGGGAGAGATAATAGAGGTCATAAAGGAAGCTTTGGAGGAAGAAAATTAGAATAAAGAAACCAAGGTGAGACTAAGCTCACAAAGAATCTAGGAGAAGTAGCCAATAAAAAAAGTGTATATAATAGGGGTAGAGGTTCAAGAAACACCTATAGAGGAAGATCAAGTGGCCAAGGAAGAGGATCCTACTTCTCTTCCATGAAGTGTTACAATTTCCATCAGTATAGGTATCCTACATATAGGTGTCCTGAGAAAAGTTCATCATCCCAAGGTGGAGCAAAAAGGGTGATCTATATATAAGATAATTCCTCAAGCAACAAGACTCCTAAAGTGGCATTAGATTTAGAGGTAGGACATAACCTCATCATTAGGAGAACCCCCATCAAAGAACCAATAAAATAGAAGAAAAGCCAAAGAAGATCACTATTTAGGATCAAGTGAAAATTACTAGGCAAGGTTTGGAAGATCATCATTGACTCCTAATCCACTGATAACATAGTATCAAATGAAGTAGTTAGAAAATTTAATTTACAAAGGATCCCACACACTAACCCCTATAGGGTCACTTACTTTAACAAGGGTGGACAAGTGCTAGTGAATGAACAAGCCTAGGTATACTTCACCATAGGGAGTTATTAGAATAAAGTGTTGTGTGATGTTTTACCCATGGATGCTTTCCATCTCTTATTCGGAAGACCTTGATAGTTTGATAGGAAGACTATTCATGATGGATCCAAGAACTAATACTCACTCAAGAATGATGGAGTCACATTTAGGATTCATTCAATCCTAGAATAAGGGGAAGTGAAACTAGTAGGCCCTAATATACTCTTGGTGGGAGAAAATGAGCTCTTAAACACACTAGAGGAAGGTGAAGGAGTGGGCTATGCCTTAGTGTTGAAGCCTAAAGAGGAGAAAGTGGAGAAGAAGCTAGATGTACCCATAGAAGTTCAAGAGTTGTTGGGATAGTATAAGTAGATATTGAGTGATGGAAAACCTACCACCCTATCACCTAAAAGATCCATAAGCCATCAAATAGACTTCACTAGGAGCATCCTTAGCCAAAAAATATTCCTACAAAATGACCCCTCAAAAAGATGAGGGAATTGCTAAGGAAATCGAATAACTACATGACCAAGGCCTAATAAGAAAAAGAATAAGTCCTTGTGGAGTCCCCACTCTTCTAGCCCCAAAGAAAGGAGGAACTTGGATTTTGTGTATAGATTCTAGAGCCATTAATAGAATCACCATAAGATATAGGTCCCCAATCCCAAGAATAGAAGACTTGATGGATTGTCTAGGAGGAGCAAAGTACTTTTAAAGATTGACCTTAAAAGTTCTTACCACCAAATAAGAATCAAGGAGTGGGATGAGTTGAAAATGTCTTTTAAGACCACATAAGGCCTATATGAATGGTCAATCATTCCCTTTGGGTTGTCTAATTCCCCTACAACCTTCATGAGGCTAGTGAATGATGTGTTGAAGGAATTAATAGGTAAGTGGCCTGTGGTATACCTAGATGACATTCTCATTTTCAGTAAGACTACAAAAGATCATTTAATGCATCTTCAAGTTATGTTGCACAAGTTGCATGAAGAAAAGTTAACCATCAACTTGGACAAGTGTGAATTTATGAAGGAGGAGTTGGTGTACCTAGGCTTTGTGGTATCACAAGGGAGCTTGAAAATCAATACTAGAAAGGTGGATGAAATCATAAATTGGCCTACACCTAAGTCTATTATAGAGGTAAGAAGCTTCCATAGATTAACAAAATTCTATAGGAAGTTCATTATGCAATTCAGTGAGATATGTGCACTCTTCCTAGAAACCATAAAAGGTAGGATGAAAGAAAAATTTTAGTGGAATGAGAAAGATAACAAGGGTTTTGAGACCTTGAAGAAGAAGATAGATACCCAACCAATCTTGGTACTCCCTAGCTTTGATAAATTATTCACTGTTTCATGTGATGCCAAAAATATTGCTATAGGAGTAGTCCTAAGTTAGGAGGACAAACCAGTGGCCTTCCATAGTGAAAATTTAAGTGAGGAAAAGAATGCATACTCCTCATATGATTTTGAGCTATATAAATTAGTCAAATCCCTGAGAAAATGGAGGAACTACCTCCTCCCTAAGGAGTTTGTAGTATATAGGAATAATCAGGATTTAAGCTTTCTCAATTCACAAGACAAGCTAAGCCACAAACATATGAAGTGGGTGGAATACATTCAAGTGTACACATTCATAATTAGGCATAAGAAGGGACAAAAAAACAAAGTGGTAGATTCTTTGAGAAGAAGACTCTTGACAGTCCAAGAAATACAATTGAGGAGCATTGGTATAGATAACTTCAAGGAACTTTACTTGGAGGATGAAGACTTCTCAGTTGTTTACAAGGTATGAAAAGAGTTTCAAAATCATTTCCATAGTGAGAATTATAATTAAACATTATCCAAGAAGGTCTTTTGTTAGGGGATTAAAATTTTTGTTCCTAGAGGGTCAATGAGAAAGAACCTAATCCAAGATAAGCACAATGGATCATTGAGTGTTCATTTCGGTGTTCATAAGACCTTAGAATTGGTTCAAAGATACTAATATTGGCCTAAGATGAACCAAGACATCAAGAGGTATGTAGCGACTTGTATAGTCTATTAGAAAGCTAAGGGAACTTCATCAAATGCAAGGTTGTATCACCCCATTTTAATCCCTAATATAACTTGGGAGTGTCTTAGAATGGATTTTGTTGTAGGGTTTCCCAAGAAAAAACAAGGTTTTGATAGCATATTTTTTATTGTAGACAAATTCAACAAGATGGCCCATTTTGTGCCATGTAAAACCACTCATGATGCATGCCATATTGATAACTTGTTTTTCAGAGAAGTAATCTGGATACATGGTCTAGCTTTGAGTATTCTATTAGACAGAGACTCCAAGTTCATGAGTCACTTTTGGAAGACCTTGTGGAAGAAAATTGGCACCAACCTTTCATTTGGGTCTTCATACAATCCCCAAACATATGGAAAGATTCAGGTGGTTAATAGATGTTTGGGAAATCTCCTAAGGTGTCTTACTAGGGAATATGGTCAAACATGAGACCAATTCATTGCACACAAATAATTTTTGTATAATGATACCATTAATAGAACCACTAGTAGAAGTCCCTTTGAGGTGGTCTATCGAATTCATCCAAGGGTTATCCATGAGCTTAGAGATCTAGGAGGTACAATAACTAGGAGTGGTTATGTAGAGGACTTTTCTAAGTCCATGAAGGAGGTACATAATTCATTTAAATAGGCCCTTATGGATAGTACCACCAAGACCAAGAACAAATTTGATGAGACAAAGTGGGTTATTCAGTTTCAAGCTGGGGACCTAGTTATGGTTCACTTGAAAAAGCAAAGATTGCAAAAGGGGGTGTTGAATAAGCTCTAGATGAGAAGTATTGTCCCTTGTGCCATTATTGCATGGGAACAATACCTATAAGGAAGAGTTACTAGTAGATATATATGACTCTCTTTGGTGTTTAATGTATCAAATTTGGTGCCTTAAAAATGAACAATCCAAGTAGAAGACCATGAACATTTTGAAGTTAAAAAAGATGTGGAATATTTGAAGCTACCAATCACACCAATACTAAAGGCAAAGAAGGTCTTAAACTCCCAGGTTGCTAAAAAGACAAGGCATAAGATATATATTGAATACCTTATCAACTGGAAAGGAAAGGAAGTGCAGAGGCTACATGGGTCTCTCAGATAGAGTTTATCAAGTTGTGCATTGATCCTAACCTCATCCCTTCCAATTGGACTTGATCTATTTTTTTTAAGAGAGAATGGTGAAGGAGCACCTATGACCTAGGCTAAGTGTCCTACCCTATTTTTTGGATTGTACTGATCCTAGCTAGATTAGGGAGTTAATAGAGGATCCATGAGAGTCTAGGTGATGTGATGTAGTGGCTTCATTAAATTATTTTTGGTTTGAGTTAGTAAAGCCTAGTGTGGGAGCTAAAGTGTTTCTTTGAGCTAAACATAGTCCTAGAAAGTGGAAAAGGGCCTAAGGTTGAAAAAGACTTCAAAATATTAGGAAATAGCCAAAATAAGACTAAAATAGCCTTGAGGATTTTTTTTATAATATTTTAGGAAGTTAAAAGTGTTTTAGGAAGGAAGGAGAGAAAGAATGCAAAAGTTGCTAAAAAGTTGTCATGACAAATTTTGTAACTTTGCAAACTTGCATGACAACTTTTGTCCTAAAAGGACTAACTAATGGAATTAGGTCTCTGATGTAGAGGGTTTGACAATCTACTTCTTAGTTACTTAATCCAACCTTCCAAAAGGTATCAATTATTGGATCTTCTTACCAAATAGGATCTCCTAGACCCTTCCTACCAACTTCTCCTCCAAGGTATAGTTGGTTTCAAGAAGCCTCCAAAGATTCAAGCCCAACTAGTCCAACTAGTTCTCAAAAACTTAGTTTTCTTCACTATTCCTTCACCTAGAATGTCAAACCTCTGACTAGGATCTTCCCACACATGTAATTAGTTAATATTTAACATTCTTGTCCCTTCTTAGATCATTCTACACCCTTTCCAATACTTCAAACTACCCTACCAATCCAATTGGTCATTAAAACACTAGGAGGCCTAATTGCCCAAATCCTAGTAGGTCTATTTCCATCGAAATTGTCCTAGCACTTCCAAATTCCCCACATGACCCCACAAAAAGACTTGAAAATATCTAAAGGTATCACTCAACTCTATCAGATTCCAAAATCCTGGCCTTTGATGATACCTAAAACCCCAATTTCTTGTAGGCCCTAGTTTTTAGCCTATAAATTAGGCCTCTGGACTAGTGAGTGTAAAAACTCTTCAAATATGTCTCCAACCTTTGTTTCACCTCCAACCACCTCTGAATCCTTTTAGGAGACTCACTAGTGCATCCAAAAATTCCACTAAGGCTTCTCCAATAGATATTGGGTGTCCTTACTAGTTACTATTCTTCTCTGTCCTGGCTCACCTGGTTTCACCAATCAGTCATAGGGTTTCCACTTTGGCTCTTGAGAACCTCTACAACAAAAAAAGTAAAACTTAAAATCCTATCTATAGACTCTAACCCTATGTTCCCCATGGTTTTAGAAAATTCCACTAGAGGAAACTTAGGTTAGAGCCATTTCTTACCAGTTGGCACTGGTTTAGGGCCTGCCAGACCAATAGCCTATAAAACTCTAAAACTTTGAATCTATGAAACTTCAAAAGAAACTAGCTATTGAATATGAATACTAAAAGAAAACACTACAAGATCATGAAGCCCGATCACCTATGCCAATTTGTACAAAGCCATACAATTGCAAAGATTTAGGACTATGTATACAATAGAGAACTCAAATAGTCGTACAGGGTGTCAGAATTAATTATTTTTCTTTAGTTCTTCATTAACCTCTCAAAAAATTCTAACCCATTCTCTTATACTAAGCTTGGGTAGTTACATCAGTTTTAGCCATTTTTGGCATTTCTTGAAAAAGTTGCTCAAGAAACTTTTCAAAGTTGTTAGTAACATTTTACATTATGAATCACATGACCTTGTTTACTATCTCAATGATGAAATTGGAATTCTAAGACCCTAAGAAGACATGTAGAGTCTTAAAACATGCTCCTAACCTATTTTGTACTCCAAAATAATACTAGTTTCCATTTTCACCAAGGTGACCCCAAAATCTCTCATGGACTCAAAGGTCCTAACAAACATAGAAAATGACCTTTCCAATGTAACCTAGTCTAACTCATCATACTAAAAAAAGTAAACAAAATTCCTAAATATCCTCCATCATACCAAAATTGAAAAGTAGGAAGGTGCCCTGCACCATACTCCCCAGTACAGAATAACTCAAGTCCCTTGAGTTAGCAGGTCGACAAGTGTAACTCCATGGTTCTAAATATCCCGCTCTATCATCCAAATAGCCTCAGCTTCAGGAAGGCCTTGCCACTTGAAAAGGTACTCCTTATAGAGACCCTTCCTGGTCTTCTTGATCACCTTAGAAACTAATATGTTGTCCAGCTGCAAAGGTTTAGGAGTTGGTAAGTCCCTCGCCCAATCTTCTTCCTACACATCTAAAAGTGAAGTCTACCCTATATCTATAGGAGATCCCTTATAAGGATAGAGGTCACAAACATTGAAAATAGTTGAAATGCCTAAATTAGGAGGAAGTTCTACTTCATAGGCATTCGTGCCATACTTATGCAAAATTTTTAGTGGTCCAATCTTCTTCATGAGGAGCTTAGTTGGTTGGCCTTTAGGTAGTCTTTCCTTTCTAAGGTAAGATAATACCAGATCACCAACCTTGAACTATAGATCTCTCCTTGAATAATGAGCTTTGGCTTTGTATTTGGCCACTTGATGTTGTAAGGTCTTGTGAACTTGGTCATGTAGCTCCTTCATCTGCTTTGCAAAGGATTCACCTTGTGCACTCCTCTTGTCCTCCAATCTGAGATCTCTCAACTCCAACACTCCTCTAGGATTGAGTCCATAAAATATTTGAAAGGGACTCTTTCCTGTACTCCTATTGATGGAGTCATTATAAGAAAACTCTGCCTACCCTATGATGTGATCCCATGATTGCCCATGTTACTTAGTCAAGCACCTCAACAATTTTCCAAGTGACCTATTCACTACTTCAGTTTGCCCATTTGATTAGGGGTGATAGGCTAAGGAGAAAGAAAAATTAGTTCCAAGCATCTTCCATAGGGTCCTCCAAAAGTGACGCACAAACTTTGTATCCCTGTCACTAACAATATTCAAAGGCAAACCATGGATTCTTACTATGTCCCTAAAGAACAATCTTGCAATTTGAGATGCATCATTGGTTTTCTTTCATGGAATGAAGTGTGCCATCTTACTAAACTGGTCAACCACCACAAAAACACTATCATGAACTCTAGATGTCTTTGGTAATCCCAAGACAAAGTCCATGCTCAAGCATTCCCAAGCTCTTTGAGGAATGGATAATGGTTGGTACAGTCCACTATTGCTGCTCTATCCTTTTTCTCTCTAACAGAGCTGACATTGCTCCACAAATATCCTAATGTATGATTGCATTTTAGGCCAAAATTAGTGCCTATTAACCTTTTCTAAGGTTTTGTCCACACCAAAGTGACCCCCTAAACTACCTTGGTGTTTTTCCTTCACTATATTCTCCCTCATTGAGCACTGTGGGATACACATAAGATGACCTTTGAACAAGAGACCTTCCTACAACATATACTCACCAAAATCCACTTTGAAGCCCTGCTGAAACTTCACACATTCTTCATAGGCATTGCCAAAATCCTTTTCCTCCTTATAAAGGTTCTTCAAATCATCCATCCCTACACTTTGTAGTTGTATCTCTTGGAGTGTGAGTATTCTTCTACTAAGAGCATCTGCAACCTTGTTGCTAACCCCTTTCTTGTGCTTAATGACAAATGTATAAGCTTGCAATGCTTCCACCCACTTCATGTGCCTTTGGTTCAACTTGTCTTGTCCATTCAAAAAAATTAGTGCATGATTGTCAGTATAAACCACAAACTCTCTAGGTAACAAATAGTGTCTCCATTTTTTTAAGGCTTGGATCATAGCATAGAATTCCAAATCATAAGTTGAATATTTTTATTTAGCTTCATTTAACTTCTCAGAAAAGAAAGCCACAAGGTGTCCTTCTTGGCTTAGCACTGCTCCAATTGCCAACTTGCTATCATCACACTCCACCATGAATAGTTGATTGAAGTTAGGGAACCTAAGAGTAGGTAGTTCTACAATTCTTTTCTTTAATTTTTCAAACCCCTGGTCTACTGCAATAGTCCATTCAAACTTACACTTGATTCCACTTTTGATAGTGTTAAGTATAGGGGCACACAAATGATTGAAACCTCTTATAAATTTCCTATAGTAGGAAGCCAAACCATGGAAACTCCTAACATCTCCTATGGACCTAGGTGTAGGCCATTCCAAAATGGACTTAACTTTATCAGGGTCCATCTTCATACATCCATTTGAAACTTCAAAACCAAGGTATACTAGTTCAGTTTTGAGAAACTCACACTTATCTTGATTGATCATTAGCTTCCCCTTGTGTAACCTCCTTAAGGCTTGCTCCAAATGCTCCATGTGCTCCTCCTTTGTCCTACTAAAAATCAAGATATCATCAAGATAAACTATGAAAAATTTACCTATGAAATCTGCCAACACTTCATTCATGAGCCTCATGAATGTACTAGGTGCATTGGTGAGACCAAGTGGCATCACAAGCCATTCATACAACCCTTCATTTGTTTTGAAGGCTGTATTCCATTCATCACCAGGTCTAACTCTTATTTGATGATAGTCTAACTTCAAATCCACCTTAGAAAAATAGCATGAACCTCCCAAATTGTCTAACAAGTCCTCTATCCTTGGCATTAGAAATCTGTATCTTATAGTGATCTTGTTGATGGCCCTTGAATCAGTGCACATCCTCCATGTACCCCCTTTCTTTGGTGCCAAAATAGTAGGTACAACACAAGGGCTTAAACTCTTTCTTGGATTTGCTTAGCTATCTCTACATTTTGACTTGGTGTCATCTTATATGCTACCTTATTTGGAAGATTTTCTCCAAGAATAAGGTCAATTTGATGGCTTACATCCCTCATAGGTGGTAAGGCACTTGGTAAACCATTATCTACTATATCATGGTACTTTTCCAATAAAGTTTGTACCTCTAGTGGAAAAGTGACTTTCTCTTTGGTTTCCTCCTTTGGTTTGATCACTATGGCACAATAATCCCCTTTATCCTTTTTCATAGCTTTTAGGAACTCCTTCCCACTCAATAACATCACACTTGTTCCCACATGCTTCTCTTCCTTTGGTTCTACTAAAGGATCCATCTGAAATTTCCTTCCCAACTTGGTGATCACATAGCTATTATTTTCTCTATCATGCATTGCTTTGACATCATACTACCATGGGCATCCTAGGAGTAGATGGCATGCATCCATAGGTAGTATGTCACATAGGACCATGTCCTTATAGTCCCCAATCTCAAACTCAACCATAGTTTTCTCATCCACCACTAGTTGTTGACCCTTATTCAACCATGACACCTTATATGGTGTGGTATGAGTTATCCTTCTCAACTTCAATTTCTCCACCATCTCAGTGGATACTATATTCTCAATGGATCTAGAGTCCACAATGACCTTGCAAATCTTCCCATGAGACTTACAAGTAGTTTTGAATAGGTTTTTTCTTTGGGGTGGCTCTATGGTTCTAGGTACCTTCAACAAGGCTCTTCTCAACATCAAGTTCTCCCCATCCATTACTGGTCCTACCTTGGATATAGGTGAGGTGACACTTTGGTTATCATCCTCTTGAACTAACTGATTTCTTCTTTCCCCCATGGAAGATGAGGAAGCCTTCTCTAGACATTTGCCCATTATGTGACCCACTTGGTTATAGTTGTAACACCTGCTAGTAAAAACTAAGTTTGTCCTTCCTTGGGATTGGAACCTACCTCTTGGTGGTCCTCTACCACTCTATCCTCCCCTTTGGAATGATCCCCTATAGTGGTTTCCCCCACTTCCATCCATAACTTGACTATGCTCTTGTCTATTAGGACTTTGTCCTCTACCAAAGTTACCCCTTCCTCTCTGAAAACCTTTGTTGTTGCTGCCACCTCTGCCTCTTTGATGGAAATCATTTCTTCTTCTTTCCTTGTCTTCAGCTCTCAAAGCCAATTGAAAACATTTGTGCATACTATCCAGAGCCAACATACTAATTTCATCTTGTATCCCCTACCTTATCCCATTGAGATACCTTTCCACCTTTTCCATTTCATCTTCTTGTCTCCTAGCCCTGAGAATTAGCTTATGGAATTCCTCTGTGTATTAGCTTATTGTCATCTCCTTTTGTCTCAAATTCTACAATTTTTGGTACATTTAGATTTCATAATTAGTAGGAAAGAATTGTACCTTCAATATGATTTTTATCCTCTCCCAAGAAACAATTTTTTTCTTTCCACTACTCACAATTTCATCTTGCATCATATTCCACCATACCAATGCTGATCCTTTGAGTCTAGCCTTAGCATAACTAACCCTTTTTTCTTCTGATACTTCCTTGTAGTCAAATTGGTTATTGATGGCATCAAGCCAATCTAGTAACTCTTCTCCATTTAGCTTACCACAATAATATGGTATATGTTCCATGCTATCTTTGTTTAAAGAATTGAAGGCATCTAAGAATACCTTCTGATCCTTGTCTATCTCTGGTTCTTTCCCTTTGCTGGATGACTCCTTTGTTTGGATATCTTCATCCCCATCACTTCCATCTCCCCATTCTGTGATCCCCTTTTTACTCTTTGTCACTGGCACATTGGCTTTCTCCAAGAGGCCTTGGACCAACTCCACTATGGCATCCTTGCTCATTGCCTTAGGAGGCATGTTTTCCACCTCTTGACTCTCTTCACCATCTGACATCCACAACTTCCATGAAGATATGGCTTTGATACCACTCTGATGCAGAGGGTTTGATAATCTACTTCTTAGTTACTTAATCCAACCTTCCAAAAGGTATCAATTATTGGATCTTCTTACCAAATAGGATCTCCTAGAGCCTTCCTACCAGCTTCTCCTCCAAGAAATAGTTGGTTTCAAGAAGCCTCCAAAGATTCAAGTCCAACTAGTCCAACTAGTTCTCAAAAACTTAGTTTTCTTCACTATTCCTTCACCTACAATTTCAAACCTCTGACTAGGATCTTCACACACATGTACTTAGTTAATATTTAACCTTCTTGTCCCTTCTTAGATCATTCTACACCCTTTCCAATACTTCAAACTACCCTACCAATCCAATTGGTCATTAAAACACTAGGAGGCCTAATTGCCCAAATCCTAGTAGGTATATTTCCATCGAAATTGTCCTAGTGCTTCCAAATTCCCCACTTGACCCCACAAAAAAACTTGAAAATCTCTAAAGGTATCACTCAACTCTATCAGATTCCAAAATCCTAGCCTTTGATGACACCCAAAATCCTAGTTTCTTGCAGGCCATAGTTTTTAGCCTATAAATTAGGCCTCTGGTCCAGTGAGTGTAAAAACTCTTCAAATTTGTCTCCAACCTTTGTTTGAATTCCAAACACCTCTAAATCATTTTAGGTGACTCACTAGTGCATCCAAAAATGCCACTAATGTTTCTCCAATAGATCTTGGGCGTCTGTACCAGTTACTCTTCTTCCCTATCCTGGCTCACCTAGTTTCACCAGTAAGCCATAGGGCTTCCACTTTGGCTCTTTAGAACCTCTAAAACAACAAAAGTAAAACTAGAAATCCTATATATAGACTCTAACCCTATGTTCCCCATGGTTTCAGAAAATTCCACTAGAGGAAACATAGGTTAGAGCCATTCCTTACCAGTTGGCACTAGTTTTAGGCCTGGTAGACCAGTAGCTTATAAAACTCTAAAATTTTGAATCTATAAAACTTAAAAACAAACTATCTATTGCATGTGAATACTAAAAGAAAACACTACAAGATCATGAAGCCTGATCACCTATGCCAATCCGTACATAGTCATACAATTGTAGAGATTTAGGATTGTGTATACAACAAAGAACTCAAATAGTCGTACATGGTGTCAGAATGAATTGTTTTTCTTTAGTTCTTCATTAACCTCCCAAAAAATTTGAATCCATGCTCTTATACTGAGCTTGGGTTGTTACATCAGTTTTACCCATTTTTGGCATTTCTTGAAAAATTTGCTCAAGCAAGTTTTCAAAGTTGCTAGCAACATTTTACATTATGAATCACATGACCTTGTTTCATATCTCAATGATGAAATTGGACTTCTAAGACCCTAAGAAGACATGGAGAGTCTTAAAACATACTGCTAACCTATTTTGTACTACAAAATAATACTAGTTTCCATTTTCACCAAGGTGACCCCAAAATCTCTCATGGACTCAAAGGTCCTAACAAACATAGAGAATGACCTTTCCAATGTAACCTAGTCTAACTCATCATACTAAACAAACTTCCTAAACATCCTCCATCATACCAAAATTGATAAGTAGGGAGGTGCCCTGCACCAGTCTCAAGGAGGTCCTAACCACTCACGCATGTGGGAAAAGACTACTTAAACCCCAAAAGGATCAAATCCTGAGGTTGGACTAGTTTTACAACTTTTTGGTATTATAAGTAATCACTGTCTCAGATAGTTAAGACACAATTTCTTTATTTTATTGCAATAGTAAGGTATACTGGACTAGTTTGTTTATTTTATTGAAGGAATTTATTAGGAATAATAATTTTACTTTATTTAAATATATATTTGTGCATTTTTATACATTTTTAGTATCTCTAGTGTAATATTTTTGTTTTAACCAGTTCACTGGCTTGTATATAGCAATCAGTGGAAAAATGGCTCCCCCACAAAATCCCACTATGTTTTCATAATGACCTATTGGGAAATGGTAATGGATTCCATGTATAGTATACATAAGCAAGTAGGGGTCCTAACAATGATTTTTTTATATTTGTGACCTTTCCCTAAGCGAGCACAGTCATTGTTCGACTAGGAACAAGGAGTTGTTTGTAAGTTAACTTGCAAGGGTGGATTTGAAGATTGAATCCAAGATATTAGAGATGAGTATGGATATAAGACATAGCCTTGATGAAGATCTAGAGGCTTGGAAAATCCAAGATTGCAAGAATTTCCTTCCTATGAATAGAGAGCTCCTAGAAGCCAACAAAAAACTCATTAAACCCTCACAATTGAGTTAGGGTACTGTATGGAGGCTTAGGAACCCAAGAATGACAAAATATCTTAGGGTTTCCTAATTGAATAAAGAATCCATTATTTTTTTGGTAGGTTCTTAAGGATCATTTTTCAAGAAATCCTAAAAACCCAGATTAGGAGACCTAATTGGGGGCTCAAGGGCTACAAGGCCAAGATAGGAAAATTTGTGAGATTGGTAAGGAAGAGTTGAAAATATCTTGGTAAATTCTATCAATAATTGAACAAAGAGAAAAATTTGGTTACCTCCACACCCCTGCAAGAGTCTTCACTTGTTTAGGAGGTTGAGTACATTAAGAAGAATGGAAATGAGCATGAGAAGGGAAGATGTGATTGAAAATTGATAGGTCACCTAGGAGAGTGGGAGTAGTTGTAACACCACAGAAAAAGAACCATAGTGCACACATAAATAAAGCATTGAATAAAAACTGATACCAAAATTTTTTTTTATTAATTACCAAACTCTAGTTACATCAACATATCTCATAAGGATATTTTATTTTACAATAAAATACAAGAGTAACATATCTCTCAAAATCATGAATATACATCTATCAACTCCTAGGTTGATCTTTACAATAAATTTGTGTTCTATATACATCGGAATAGTCCAACTATAGATCAATTCATGCTGCTTGCCCTCATCAAATAGACTCTTGTTAGTGTTTGAACCTGCAGATTAATCAATTACTCAAATAATCCCAATGGCTGTAACCTAACAAGTTACAAACTACTAAGGTATTAAGGTTAAGACCTTCTTCACTTTGAGTAGTATATACTCAGGCGGGTGTACCTCTATCAATTCAACATTCAACTGAGCTCTGAATTGAGAACTTGCTCCTTCACTGCTTTGTTACTACCTTCAAAATCCAACTCAATAAGTTGCTAAAACTCTGAGTCTAACCCAAATCATCCTGATACACAACATCATGATATAGATTATAAAAACAGCAACATGATACAATGGCTTAAGGATATTCATCCTTCTTCCTTTTAGAGTTAAACTCAGGGAAGGGTTAACCTCGTTTATTGCTTCTTCAAAGCACTGAAATACATATTTATGAACTTGTCATAATATGACTCAAGTCTGGAAATTATGCATGTAAAGTAAAATTTCAATCAATTATATATTGGATGGTAAACCAATGTAAGTGGATCTAAAACCAGTCCCTTATCAGCTGGGCATCAGAGTCGAACTCTACCTTCACATATATCTATTAAAGTGAATACAATGAAACTTAAATAACATGCCTAACATATCATTGTTTCCATTCCTATACCTGTCATCAAATCCACATATAGATATTCAATTCCCAGAGACCTCCCCTAAGATTTTACTCTTTCCTTGAAAGAAACTTAAGCTCAACCCCTACATTCACCTTGTGAAAGATGTATTTAAACTGTCTTACAATCTAAATACATAAAGAAACTAAAGCACTCCACATGTAAAGACAATCAAATGATAGTAACAGAACTCCAGTGTATTTGTATTAATTGATAAAATGCATACGTACAATCTTCCTTGATTTCATAGAAAATCAGGATCTATATTTCAGACCTCTCCTTTACAAAATATTTTCCAACCTCGATCATCAATAGAAACTGACTATTTATACTAATCAACCATCCTAGAATCCTCGAAAGGATGCAACAAGCTTCGGATGGCTGATAGAAATTTGCACTAGAAAACAAAAGAAAATACAAATAGAAAGATATTTAATAAAGACAACAAGGTGTATTTTTTAGTTCTGAACAACTTCCGCAGCTGGCACCTTTGTTTGTAGATATTTTCAGAGCAGTTACCAAGTTTGTCATATGAATGATGACCGCCATTACAAGCTAATTTACATCATTCTCTGCTTGAACACGCTCTCCCTCAAATTCTGGATCAGGTGCCAAGTGCGATCTATTCTTCTTCCTCCTCTGTCAGCTGGATAACCGGTTTCTTCTTCTTCTTTGTGATTAACTTTTCCCAAGCTGCCACATCATCATCAGATGGCCAGTCGTAACTCTGCAGCTCCTGTAATAAGTTGACTTGCCGTTCCCATGTAGAATCAGTCACATTTTTAACTTCTTCTATAAACTTGATGCAGTCACTTTCAACTTTGAATAAACTATCAATTATATTGTTAGTTCCTTCCACATCCAAAGCCTTATTATCTTTTAGGAAGGCATCTTGATTGATTACCAACTGACCCATTGACAACTTCCAATCTTCCAGCTTAACCACATTTCCATTGTCATCATATACCGGGGGCAAATACTTGCTATAATCTTTATCAAACATGGCTAACTTAGCCTTTATTTGGTTTGACTTTCCTTTGGAAAACTTTGACACTGCACTTATTAGGCCAATCCTTTCAAATACATCAGTTACTACTTTTGGGATATCAGGCCTGTGTTCTTGTAAACTGTCAAGCTTATCAAAGAATAAATTCCTCCCAGACCAAATACTATAGAGTGGCTCCAAGGTGGCTAAATAGTCATTCACCTTTTGATTGGTCTGATGTAATAGGCTGACTGATTTATGAACTGCATCCATCTTGTCTTTTATTTTGTCCTGCCTGTACTGCACTATTTTGGCTATAGTGTCCAGGGATGCATCCAATTTCACCTTTTCCAAGTCTTCAACAGGTCCCTCAGGTGCTTCCAAGTATATCTAAATAGGTACCTCAACTTGCAAAGGAGGAGGAGGAATTATTTTTTAGGCTTCCTCAAGTTTGACCTTTATTTCTGCCAGCTCATCTTCCAACTATTTGATCCTCATCATTTTCAAATCTCTGTCCTTGGCTACCATGCTTGAACTTTCAAACAATTTGGCATATCTTTCTGACAACTGAGCTGTCTTGGCTTCATTCAGATTAGCCCAATGAGTTACTGCCTTGGAGACTTCAAGGTCTGTTGTATTTTGTACAGTCCATATAATTTTATTCCCCTCCATCTTATCCTCTATACTCAATAGGGATGGCTTTTGGGTTTTGGGGGCCATAGACCACATTGCAACAGCTTGGGACTTAGGGTCATAGCCACTTCCTCTTATCATGTCACCAATGTGAACTTCATATGATAGGCTACCCTCTGGTTGCTTTCTCAATTAATCAATAAGGAATGCAGAAGTCAGATCCCATCCTGGGGTTAACAACATTCCACTTGATTTAACCAATTCTCTGGCTTCGTCCACTGTTATAGGATCAAGGCTAGGATCATATGAAGCAAGAGCTCTCAAAGTTTCTTCACTTGGCTCCATACCTTCAGGCAGAGCTTTCCTTACTTCTTGCTGCTTGTTCCAAATGAGAAAACTCTTGAACTCATCAGTCTTAATGAACTGATCATCACTTAAGAATTCTTCTTGATAGACCTCTCTGATATCCTTCTCCAACCATAAGGACTTTTCTCTGCTTTCTTGCTCAATGGCTATTTTCTTGCCTGCTCTTATTGCTTTCCTCAATTGATGGTGATATGGCCTATCACCTGGTACAAGAGTAGATGCTCTATCAATTTCCCTTCTTTGTCTCACATGCCTTGAAGGTTCACCTTCCTCAAGCCTCTGTTTCTTCAATGGTGGCTCTGAGATATCCTGTATTTCTAGTTGTTCTTGAGTGAGATCAACAACTGGTGGTCTCTCAACCTGTGGAGGACTATCTTCTTCTTGTGACTCATCAGTGAATTCTTCCTCATCAGAAGATGAATAATCTTTCTTTTTCTTCTTCTCTGGCTCATTCTGATCAATCAAGCCTTCCAATTGATTTGCCAAGGTATCATATTTTTCAATCATCCCATCAATCTTCTTCAAATAAGGAAGATCAGGGAAAAAACCCTCAAAAGGAATCTGAGATGCTTTCAATTGGTTGGACAAATCCACTAAATCAAAGAATCTGTACCATCTCCTCTTAACCTCATCTTCATCTAAGATGTTTCTAATCACATCTTCTTCATCCAAACCTTCATGCTCCTTGATCACACCAATGTTTGGGATGTAAGTCATCCTGGCAATCTTGATGAAGTCCTCAGGATCTATGTGCCTACAAGCACCAGTAACCATTTTGAATTGTTGTAACCATGCACTGATTTGAGGAAAAGCCCTCTTTCCTATCAGGAAATCACCTACCCTGAATTGCTTGGGTGTGAATGTACCCTTTCTGTGAGGGGCCAGAAGCTCTTTATCTGTACACATTAGTTGCCAAACAAATTCCAAACAAGCCAATCTCGGAGGCACATACTTTGGTAATAAATGTGGGGGTTGGGGACAACCATAAAATCTGATAATTGTGGAATTATCTCCCAAGTAGAAATCACCCCAATTATGATTTCCATCCCACTTATCCACATACTGGAGTGGTCTTAAAAGCCTGAGGACTCTAGGAGATAGCCTGGTGACATTTATGCCTAGCATCCTGATAATTGGATAGACAATGAAATTCTGAAAAACACAAAAATCTGCTTCATTGGAGGTAGAATTCTATATCCTCACCCACAACTGCACTGGATTGTGCTGATCCTTGAAAGTGAACCTTGGTTTTAACATGTTTGCATCAAAACTGTTGATGTTGAAAAATAGAATCAAATGCATTAATAGAGAATAATGCATGAACTCAATAGGATTTTTACTTTCTTTGACAGACATCAGCCCTTGATGCATCCTATCGATCACATACTGAATGTAATCATAGTAAGTGTTTACCAAGGGATTTTGAATATCCAAGATAATCATCAGCAAGTCAACTGGTAAAAATTCTGTATTCCCATCCATTCCCAAAACTCTACATAATGCATAGCAAGTATATCTCATATAATGATGGAGGGATTTGAACTGGTATGGGGCATTCATGTTAGCAGGAAGGGGGGCTATGTATTTGTCCTGTTTTGGCATATGTTTAACCAACTAGTCTTTTACTGACCCTATATTGCTTCTGTATTTTGCCTTTTCTTTGTTCAAATCAATCTCAGTTGAAAAGGACGTGTATAGACCAAAAGCTTTCATAAAAGATCCCCTATCAAGAGTAACTAAGGGTGATTGGTCTTCTTTTCTAATTGTCCTTGAAATAGGGTCATATCTTCCGGCTAGGGCAACAATTAAATCAATATCTAGGAAAATGTCAGGGACAACCATTTTTCCTAATCCTAACACCCAACCATTACAGATAGGAACATGCTTATTTTTATTGCTATAAAAGAAGTTGAAAATGTTGTAACCTATGAATTCCGGAGTGATTGGGTCTCTACACTGTTCCAAAAGATCTTCAAACACATCATCGGGAGCCCTCTTGTTCTGACTGGAGCCCGGCAACAGTTTCAGGAATTCATCTAAAAAATTTGGCTTATTCTTGTCCTCACCAGTTTTGGACTTGGCCTCACTACTAGAAGACGCTGCACTCTTCTCAGGTTGACTCATCCTTGCTACAGAAACACCTTCAATTCTTTGTATCTCAAATGCTTTATGCTCAGAAATGCTCTGGACAGACAGAAACTCTTAACAACTAAGACTTGAACAAATAAACAATGAGCTTCACTTACTTATCGATATGAATCCAAGGTGTACAACTACCATAGTTAATGCAAATCTCCTTAATGGATCCCATATTCAATTTCATGTACCCTCAGATTTCAAATTTCGAGCTCGCCATGTCCGGATGTTGACAGATAGATTAAACTACTTGAAAACAAGGTGAAGAGGGAATGATCATGATTCCGTACTTTAAAACTGTTTGCGTCATGCAATCTTTCTTCTTGAAGCTGATTTGATGGCTTACTGGTTTCATGTCCATATCGACAAAGTACTTTATCTATGTGGCAACGGTCCTTTTTCTTTTCCCTTTATGACCTTTTCCATCTGAGCCCATTTAGCGAATCAGCGACTAATGGCTTCTCTTAATCGCTGAATAGAATGCTAACCCTAGCTAGCAACTGGAGAACTGGCGACCACTGGCTTCGCTGGTTCTCTAAATCCCTGTTTAATCCTGGTTCACATTTGGAGAACTAGCGACTACTAGCTTCGTGGGTTCTCGGAATCCTATCCTTAACCATCCATGCATTTCGTGAATTAGCGAACAAAGGGCTTTCACTTAAACAGTTAACTGCAATTACCATTCGGCGAACCAACGAACAAAGACACCTCCCGTTCTCTTAATGTTATGACTGACGATCAATTTTCCTGGAGATCTAGCGAACAAAGGGTTCGCACATTCGCTTAAAGATATACTTAACCGCTTGACTGTCTGGAGAACTGGCGACCACTGGCTTCGCTGAGTCGCTAAATCATTTAGTTTAATCATCACTTTATACAAGGATTCCAGATTGACCGTTGATCTTCATCAATCGATGGCTATCGCTAGTTCTCTAAATATCAAAACCCTTAACCATTTGATTTGGAGAATCAGTGAACAAAGAGCATTCGCTAGTTCTCCAAATACTCCATATCAGTGAAAATTTCATTTCGAGAATAAGCGACTGAAGCCTTAAAACTCATCATCCATTGATTCGCTTATTCGCCAAATTGTTTTAACCTTTATCCTTTTATCAAGAGAACTAGCGACCAAAGGCTTCGCTGAATCACTAAATGGTTTAGCATGTCACCAAATTATTCCAAGAATAAGCGAATGTGAGAAAAATTATCTCCGCTGAAATCTTTTGGGCAAACCATCAGAACCGCCAAATTTAGAGGATAGCATTATTTTCATTTAGTCGCTCATTCGCCAGATCAAATATGCAGGACCTACAGATATTTTGAGATTAAAATAGGGCCGTTAATCATGAAAGTAATCCATGGTATTCGCTAATTCTCTAGTTGAAATGACCCTTGACCGCCAGATTCTGAGAACAAGCGAACACAGTGTTCGCTGAATCGCTAGATTGTTTCAAAAGACTGCCAAATATTGCGAGAACTGGAGATAACCGCCATTCGCTAGTTCTCAGAAAGGAAAATGAAACCGCCGAAACACTCAGAGACTTAGCGAACAAAGGTTTAAAAAGCTTGGCTTTAATGCATTCGCCAATTCGCTGGATGTTTGGGATAACCGCTGGAAGATCTAGAGAACTGGCGATTGATATTAATAGTGAACATGAACATGACTCATTCGCTGAATCGCTAGATTGTTTTGACCTTTGATAATACACTTCCCGATTCAGCGAACACTAGGGGCAAATAAGCATGTGCACAAATAGTGACTTAAGTGACTTAAAGGTAATCAAGAAAAAGAAACAAGAGGGCCACATGAATTTTGGAAAGGAATTGGAAACATTTTGGAAGACAAGAACTAGGGTAGGGGTTTTTCTGAACATGTCAAAAACCATTTTCATGACACTTTATAAACCCTAGTTTAGGAAAAACACTCGCATGGAGACTTAAACTAGGAATTGGACTTCAAACCTCAGAAAATTTTAGGATACCCAATAGTGGCTCCATCTGAGGATGCTTGATTGTAAGATCAAAGCAAGAAACCATGAATCTCTGGGAGGCAGACCACAAAACCTGAACCTAAAACAAGAAGCAAACACACCTATACATATAATACAAGCCTACTGTGCATGGAAAAAGAACTTTCAACTGAAGAAAAACTTCAAGAATTGTCCATGCACTGGCAATTCTTGCTCTTCACCATCCATACCTTGCAAAAAATAAGAATCTTTGCCATGAATCTGACAAACAATGAAGGGACCCATCCATAAGGACTCAAATTTTTTATGCTTCCCTTTGTCTTCAAATCTAGCATTCCATTGAAGAACCATGTCACCAGGCTGAAATTTTCTCACAGTAGCCCCTTTATCGAAAAGATATTTCATTTTTTGCTGCAGTTTGATGTTATTTTTCTGCCCTTCCCTTCTTATCTCATTCAACTCAATCAGCTGAACCATCCTATCTTGCAGTGGGTTACTGATTTCAACATCTTCCTCTTGCATAAACTTGTAGATGGGAAGGAAATTATTAATTGGCAATCTTGTCTTTGCACCATATACCATTTCAAAGGGGGATTTCCCTGTGGCTTTTTTCTCAGAAATTCTATCAGCCCATAGTGCTAGCTTTAACTTCTCATGCCAACCTCTTTTGTTCTTTTCCAAGGTCTTCTTCAAAATTTGCAAAATGCTCTTATTGCTAGACTCAGCTTGTCCATTGGCCTGTGGGTGATATGGGCTTGAATAAGACAAGATAATTCCCATTTCATCACAAAAATTAGTAATTTCTTGAGACCTAAAACTCATGGCATTGTCTACAACCAATTTGATTGGGACACCAAATCTTGTAATTATGTTGTTCATTAGGAAATCAATTACCACAGCACTTGTTGCTCCTCTAGTGGGGATAGCTTCTATCCACTTGGTAAAGTAATCAATAGCCACCAAAATGTGACTATGTCTTCCACTGGACTTTTCAGAGAACTCTCCAATAAAATCTATACCCCACATTGCAAAAGGGGCTTCTGCAACAACTGGATTTAATAACAGTGCACCTGAAAATTTTAGTTTCTTTGAGAACCTTTGACAAGGTTCACACTTTCTAACATAAGAGTGAGTGTCTTTAAACAATACAGGCCAATAATATCCTGCCCTCAAAATTTTATGAGCTGTTGACCAAGCAGAATAATGCCCTCCACACATTCCAGAATGCATTTCTTTTAGCACCTTCTCTGATTGATGTTCATCCAAACAAAAGAGTAAAATGCCATCATTGTCTTTCCAGTACAAATCACCTTGAATGAGGACATATCTTTGAGCTTGTAATCTCAAGCTTCTTCTTTGATTATCATTCAATTCAGGTGGACATTTAGCATTTTTAATAAAATAAACAAGATCCTTGTACCAGGGTTGCATCTCAATACTAGTAACTGTATCAACATTAGCAGCAACATTATTTATCTGGACAAGGTCCATATTTTCCTCAGTCATTAACTTGGCAAGTCCCAATCCTCTTACCAATTTGGTAATATGAATCTCAATGTCAAACTCTTGAATCCTGTTTATCCATTTACATCTCTTCCCTGTAACTTCACTTTGTATCAAGATATCCTTTACTGCAGCATGGGGTACATAAGCATTAACCTTTGCACAAACCAAATACGGTCTGAAAGCCTTGACTGCTTTCACAAGTGCATAAGCTTGCTTTTCCATTATTTCATAATTTAATTCAGCAGATTGCAAAGACTTGCTGAAAAAAGCTATAGGATGTTCATATCCTTCTTGATCTTTCTGCAGAAGGACAGCTGCAATAGTATGGAAAGATGCAAAAGAAAATAGAGAAAAAGGTTTTAAATAGTCAGGTGATACCAAAACAGGAGCTTCTTGAATTGTTTGTTTAATTTTTTCAAAAGGTTGCTGAGCTTCCAAGTTCCATTCAAATTTCATTCCCTTTTTAAGGAACTTAACTATTGGCTTGACCAACTCTGCAAAGTTAGCAATGAATCTTCTCACAAAATTTATTTGCCCCAAAAATGATTGCACACCCTTTATATTCTTTGGTGGAGGGACCCTTTTGATGGCTTCCACTCTTTCAGGATCAATCTTGACTCCTTCTTTTGATACTATGTGTCCCAGTAGCTTTCCTTCTGTCACTGCAAATTGACATTTCCTGGGATTCAAGGACACACCAAACTCTAAGGCCTTGAGAAAAATCCTTTCTAAATGAGAACAATGATCATCAGCCCTTTTGGAAAAAGCAGTGAGATCATCTTGATACACTACCATTAAGACATTGATCATTTCTTTGAAAGCAACATCCATGGCTCTCTGAAAAGTTGCCCCAGCATTTTTTAGACCAAAAGGCATGCGAACATATACATAAGTTCCCCAGGGAGTTGTAAAGGCTATCTTGAATTGCTCTGATTCTTTGACTAGCACTTGGTCATACCCTGAGAAACCATCCATCATTGACAGGAGTTCACATCCAGTCACCCTATGCAGCATGGCCTCCATATTAGGCAATCCATAATTATCCTTGAGTGATGCCACATTTAGGTTCCTAAAATCAACACAAAGCTGGATGTCACCATTCTTCTTCCTCACTGGTACAAGGTTTGAAACCCAAGTTGAGTGCCTAATTGGTTCAATAATACCAGCATCTCTCAGTTTTGTCAACTCAACTTGCATTTTGGTGGCCAGTAAAGGATTAATGGGTCTCTGCTTTTGTCTAAAGGGTGTGGTTTCCTCCTTTAGAGGAACTTCATGCTGGAATAAATCAGCCCTATAAGCTTTGAGGTCATCATATGACCAAGCAAACACATGTTTGTACTTTTTCAAAAGTCTAATCAAGTTGCCTTTGATCTCCCTATTCAGTTTCTTCCCAATGTATACCATTTGTGGGGAATTTTCTGATCCTAGGTTTATCTCCTCTAAGTCTTCCAATTTTGTATTAGACTTTTGGGACAGAAAGCCATCATTTATTTTAAACATTCCCTCCAGTTCTACCAGTCCTTTGGGTATATGATTAGAAGGCAATTGAACTATTTCATTTCCCATGATGCATTCTTTTTCTTCAATACATTCCTGTACCTCATTGAAATCTATTTGTTGACCATCATATTGATCCAGGCCTTGAAGGAATCTAAGGATATCAAGATCATCCTCAAAAACTTGCCAATTGTACACATTGTCAGGAACTGCAGGCCTAGTTTTAGTTTCCAACATGGAAACACCAGAGAGGGTGATATCATTGTTTTTCAAAGCAACATTAGCAAGAAAGTCTGTCATGATGTTATTTGACCTCTCTACCCAGAGCAGATTAAAAGCTTCAAAAAATTCTAATCTATCCCAGACAGCATGCTTATACAATTTGAGTTTCTCATCCTTGGAAGCATATTGGGATCTTACTTGGGCTACAATCAATTGGGAATCACCATGGACTTTTAAACATTTAATACCATGCTTTATGGCTACATCTAATCCCAAGATCAGGGCTTCATATTCAGCAGTATTATTTGTACAACTGAAAGTCAACAAAAAGGAATAGTTGAAAGTATTACCTGATGGGGAAATGAAAACAACACCAGCTCCTGATCCTTCTTTGGAGCATCCACCATCAAAAAACATTTGCCACAAGCTATCTTGTTGCATCATCAACTCTTCCTCAATTGGGTCTGTGTTTTTCAGCTGACGTATCACTTCTTCAATCATAAAATTGTCTATGTCAATATCTACAAAACAATTAAGGGCTTCCGGAGCAACCGTTTCCACCATAACTGAGGAACAGGGCTCCCTGTACAACTTTACTTCAGTCCCATTCACTGGAATAGTGGCATAAGATAAATCTAGTTCCAGCTTTCCACCCACTGCTGCAGCCCATTGTCTTGACAATAACATGCCATAGTGAGGCTTTGTATCCACAACAACTACATCCATTTTGTATGTAGCTTCTGGGAATGCAGCAATTTTTACCTCAATTCCAACCAAAGTCCCCACAACAGGCACTGCCCTATTATCCATTGCATAACACCTACCATTAGAAGTGTCAACTTGCAATCCTAATTCTTTCATTACATGATATGGCATCACAGTTGTGGCAGCACCAGAGTCTATCATACAATTTTTTAACAATAAATCATTCACAATTAGAGTGACATAAAATGGATTGATGGAAGAAGGTTCTTGTGTTACAATTGTCCCAACACATACATCTGAGATGGGAATAGGCCTTTTTATAGAACTCCCCTCTTCTTATTTGGTAGGAGCAAATCTCTGCTCATTTATAAGAGCCAAGGCTGCTATCTTGTGCTCTTCTATTTTCAACATTTCAAGCAGAGGGATGGACACTTTCATCTGAGACAACGCATGTCTCATATCAAATGTAGGGGAATCAGTAGGAGAATCAGATTGATCCTTTGTCCTACCAGTTTTCTTTTTCATCTTGTCAACACTAACTTCCTCCCCTTTCTTCTTTTCACCCACAAGTTCTTGATCCTTGCTATCTATAACATTTGGTTTTGGGAAACCCTTATCTTGAGGACTACCTTTGATGAATACTGATCTAGGAATTCCCTGTTCATTATCCACCTTTCTGTTCCTCAAATTGTATGAGGATCTTTCTTGTGTTATGGCAGCCATAGTTAAGTTTTTGATTTCCTCTTCACTGGGCTTCCTCCATTGCTTCTCATCTGATCTAGATCCTACCATATGAGTTTTATAATCATTATTATCAAATTCTTCAGGATCAGATTGAGTAAATATTTGTTGCTCATAATCAGAGAAAATCTTTCTCTTATGATCAACATCTGGACAGCTTGCTTCATCATCTAAGGACACAAAATCCTCTATTGGATCTATAGTAAACATGTTAATGGCAGGCTTTTCAGATTCTTCATAATCTCCTGCACATGAGTTATCAGCCTCTTCTCCTAAGGCTTGGGCCACAGCACACTGGAAAGGTGAATGAGGCATATTACAAGCAACACACCAAGGAGTGTTTTCTACATTGTGTGTTGTGTTTTTCTTTAAGGGATTTGGGGTATCTCTCCATTTTTGTACTTCATTGCTGTCGAGAACAGGTCTCCCATCCTTCAAATTAGTTTTGTAAGGCATATCTCTCAAATTAGGGGCCTTATCCTACCTTTGATAAGGGGGTCTTGCATCTTGAAATTTTCTACCACCTTTATCAAATCTTGTTGGGAACTCCTTGTTAGCACCCGGTCCTTTATCCTCCTCTTTAAAAGGCCTTGCATGTTGTGGTCTGGTCTCTTTCCACAATTTACCCTCATCCCTCTTGTACATTTGGCCAGATGCCTTTCGGTTACTCTCAATATTTATGGCCA
The DNA here is from genome assembly GCA_027943335.1 of Chamaecyparis obtusa. Taxonomy (NCBI): domain Eukaryota; kingdom Viridiplantae; phylum Streptophyta; class Pinopsida; order Cupressales; family Cupressaceae; genus Chamaecyparis; species Chamaecyparis obtusa. The sequence goes on from BSBK01012635.1 coordinate 72,295, forward strand.
ATTTAAATGCATCCCTAAGGGTGTGGGGATTTTTATCTCTTAGGAGATAAGACATTTTACCATCCATGGAATTGAAATAAGTGGTCATGCAAACTCCATCATCCAACCTCAATACCTGGAACAATTTATACATAGCCTTTTGAAACTGGCTATTGAATTCTGACATGCTCTCATTATAATTTTTCTTGATATTATTGAATTCATTGAGCATGTAACTAGAATTCACATGTTCAGCATACTGCTCTTTAAAACTCCTGACAAATTCATCCCATGAAGCAATACTGTTCTCAGGTAACCCTCTGTACCAATCCCTAGCATCTTCAATCAATGATTGAACAAAAAGTTTCATAATGACATCTTCATGTTCAATCTCATAGTCATTAACTTTATCTGTGAAAAACTTCAAATGCTCTTCACAAGTAATAACATTATTCCCAGTGAATAATGGGATCTTCTTCCTGATTTCATTAGGAATAGCATTAGGTTGGCCAAGAATACCATCAAAAAACAAAGGCCTATATCTATCCAAATGAACTGGTCATCTTTAGATAGTTGGCTGATTCAGAGGGGTAATTGCAACATTTTGACAGGGTATAGTTCCCACTGTACCCTGAGAAACCAAGGGAACTTGACTAGGAAATTGTCCAGATGGATATTGTCCAGAGTGAAAGGCTTGAGTATTTGGAATTGAAATGTTAGGCTGACTAGATGAAGTTGTTCCTATGGTAATAGGGACAGAACTACTAGCAGATGTATTCATGTTAGCATGTAGAAAGGCAATCTTCCTCTTCATTTCATCTGCAGCAGCCTCTAACTCAAGTTTCTCAAGTTGCATAGCCAAATCCTCCTTTGCTTTCCTAGCTCTGTCTAAATCTGTACTAGCTTGAGTAGGCACATCAGGAATGGGCACAACCTTCTTTGGTTCATTTATAGCAGCACCCACCACTTTTTGTTTTCCCTTATCAGGGATTTCCTTGGGGGCAATTTTAATCTCCTTGTTTATTTTGATTTTAGAGGGATTTAGTTGTCTTAAAACATGGCCTGTTCCCTCAAATTCACTTTGTTTGGGCCTGGTATTCTGAGCTTTCTTTCTCAAAGCTTGCATATCACCAAACAAGTCTTTATCCAAACCTTGTACATCCTGGTTTAGATCACTAACATGGGTCTCATTTCTCCTGGTTCTCTTGAGGAGTTCTTCCCTTTCCAGAAGCAATTCACGAAGCTGTTGTTCCCTTATCTTCATTCTATTAGCAATTTCTGCTAATTGTTCACATTCCTTTTCTCTCAAGGAAATCACTTCCTCTCTTAACTTCTCAGAATCATATGAAGCTGTTTCAGCAGTAGAGGTTTCATCGGGTTGTTCAAGGGTTTCTCTAGCAGGGAAAAAACCTACTTCTGTGACTACTTCTTTCTGCATATAGACCTCTGGTGTGACCCCTTTGACATGCTCAAGATCGCCAGAAGATGAAGAAGTTTCATGAGGAAGTGGAACACAAAACTTTTCTCGAGAAGGAGCCTGGGAACTAGCATTATTTTGGCCTCTCCTACACCATTGCTTTCTGCTTGGTGTGTGGAGTTCATCCCCTATATTATCTTCCGGATGATCCCTATAGTAAGACCTAGTGTTCCTTGGTTGACTCATTGTAAATGACAACAATTTTTACAAAATTTTGCAACTATTAGCAACTGGTAACACAGATTTCTTTAGAGTCGCCACCCACTACTCAAGCGGGAATCAAAAGTTATTTTTACTAGTCTACAAATATACAATAGACAAGATTTGCACTAACCTATTGCAGGCTATCAAAATAAATCCCCAGTAGAGTCACCAATTTTGTTAGTGTTTGAACCTACAGATTAATCAATTACTCAAATAATCCCAATGGCTGTAACCTAGCAAGTTACAAACTACTAAGGTATTAAGGTTAAGACCTTCTTCACTTTGAGTAGTATATACTCAGGCGGGTGTACCTCTATCAATTCAACGTTCAACTAAGCTCTGAATTGAGAACTTGCTCCTTCACTGCTTTGTTACTGCCTTCAAAATCCAACTCAATAAGTTGCTAAAACTCTGAGTATAACCCAAATCATCCTGATACACAACATCATGATATAGATTATAAAAATAGCAACACGATACAATGGCTTAAGGATATTCATCCTTCTTCCTTTTAGAGTTAAACTCAGGGAAGGGTTAACCTCGTTTATTGCTTCTTCAAAGCACTGAAATACATATTTATGAACTTGTCATAATATGACTCAAGTCTGGAAATTATGCATGTAAAGTAAAATTTTAATCAATTATATATTGGATGGTAAACCAATGTAAGTGGATCTAAAACCAGTCCCTTATCAGCTGGGCATCAGAGTCAAACTCTACCTTCACATATATCTATTAAAGCAAATACAATGAAACTTAAATAACATGCCTAACATATCATTGTTTCCATTCCTATACCTGTCATCAAATCCACATATAGATATTCAATTCCCAGAGACCTCCCCTAAGATTTTACTCTTTCCTTGAAAGAAACTTAAGCTCAACCCCTACATTCACCTTGTGAAAGATGTATTTAAACTATCTTACAATCTAAATACATAAAGAAACTAAAGCACTCCACATGTAAAGACAATCAAATGATAGTAACAAAACTCCAGTGTATTTGTATTAATTGATAAAATGCATTTGTACAATCTTCCTTGATTTCACAAAAAATCAGGTTCTATATTTTAGACCTCTCCTTTACAAAATATTTTCCAACCTCGATCATCAATAGAAACTAACTATTTATACTAATCAACCATCCTGGAATCCTCGAAAGGATGAAACAAGCTTCGGATGGCTGATAGAAATTTGCACTAGAAAATAAAAGAAAATACAAATAGAAAGATATTTAATAAAGACAACAAGGCGTATTTTTTAGTTCTAAACAACTTCTGCAGCTGGCACCTTTGTTTGTAGATATTTTTAGAGCAGTTACCAAGTTTGTCATATGAATGATGACCGCCATTACAAGATAATTTACATCATTCTCTGCTTGAACACGCTCTCCCTCAAATTCTGGATTAGGTGCCAAGTGCGATCTATTCTTCTTCCTCCTCTGTCAGCTGGATAACCGGTTTCTTCTTCTTCTTTGTGATTAACTTTTCCCAAGCCACCACATCATCATCAGATGGCCAGTCGTAACTCTGTAGCTCCTGTAATAAGTTGACTTGCCGTTCCCATGTAGAATCAGTCACATTTTTAGCTTCTACTATAAACTTGATGCAGTCACTTTCAACTTTGAATAAACTATCAATTATATTGTTAGTTCCTTCCACATCCAAAGCCTTATTATCTTTTAGGAAGGCATCTTGATTGATTACCAACTGACCCATTGACAACTTCCAATCTTCCAGCTTAACCACATTTCCATTGTCATCATATACCGGGGGTAAATACTTGCTGTAATCTTTATCAAACATAGCTAACTTAGCCTTTATTTGGTTTGACTTTCCTTTGAAAAACTTTGACACTGCACTTATTAGGCCAATCCTTTCAAATACATCAGTTACTACTTTTGGGATATCAGGCCTGTGTTCTTGTAAACTGTCAAGCTTATCAAACAATAAATTCGTCTCAGACCAAATACTATAGAGTGGCTCCAAGGTGGCTAAATAGTCATTCACCTTTTGATTGGTCTGATGTAATAGGCTGACTGATTTATGAACTGCATCCATCTTGTCTTTTATTTTGTCCTACCTGTACTGCACTATTTTGGCTATAGTGTCCAGGGATGCATCCAATTTCACCTTTTCCAAGTCTTCAACAGGTCCCTCAGGTGCTTCCAAGTTTATCTGAACAGGTACCTCAACTTTCAAAGGAGGAGGAGGAATTATTTTTGAGGCTTCCTCAAGTTTGACCTTTATTTCTGCCAGCTCATCTTCCAACTGTTTGATCCTCATCATTTTCAAATCTCTATCCTTGGCTACCATGCTTGAACTTTCAAACAATTTGGCATATCTTTCTGACAGCTGAGCTGTCTTGGCTTCATTCAGATTAGCCCAATGAGTTACTCCCTTGGAGACTTCAAGGTCTATTGTATTTTGTATAGTCCATATAATTTTATTCCCCTCCATCTTATCCTCTATACTCAATAGGGATGGCTTTTGGGTTTTGGGGGCCATAGACCACATTGCAACAGCTTGGGACTTAGGGTCATAGCCACTTCCTCTTATCATGTCACCAATGTGAACTTCATATGATAGGCTACCCTCTGGTTGCTTTCTCAATTGATCAATGAGGAATGCAGAAGTCAGATCCCATCCTCGGGTTAACAACATTCCACTTGATTTAACCAATTCTTTGGCTTCGTCCACTGTTATAGGATCAAGGCTAGGATCATATGAAGCAAGAGCTCTCAAAGTTTCTTCACTTGGCTCCATACCTTCAGGCAGAGCTTTCCTTACTTCTTGCTGCTTGTTCCAAATGAGAAAACTCTTGAACTCATCAGTCTTAATGAACTAATCATCACTTAAGAATTCTTCTTGAGAGACCTCTCTGATATCCTTCTCCAACCATAAGGACTTTTCTCTGCTTTCTTTCTCAATGGCTATTTTCTTGCCTGCTCTTATTGCTTTCCTCAATTGATGGTGATATGGCCTATCACCTGGTACAAGAGTAGATGCTCTATCAATTTCCCTTCTTTGTCTCACATGCCTTGAAGGTTCACCTTCCTCAAGCCTCTGTTTCTTCAATGGTGGCTCTGAGATATCCTGTATTTCTGGTTATTCTTGAGTGAGATCAACAACTAGTGGTCTCTCAACCTGTGGAGGACTATCTTCTTCTTGTGACTCATCAGTGAATTCTTCCTCATCAGAAGATGAATAATCTTTCTTTTTCTTCTTCTCTGGCTCATTCTGATCAATCAAGCCTTCCAATTGATTTGCCAAGGTATCATATTTTTCAATCATCCCATCAATCTTCTTCAAATAAGGAAGATCAGGGAAAAAACCCTCAAAAGGAATCTGAGATGCTTTCAATTGGTTGGACAAATCCACTAAATCAAAGAATCTGTACCATCTCCTCTTAACCTCATCTTCATCTAAGATGTTTCTAATCACATCTTCTTCATCCAAACCTTCATGCTCCTTGATCACACCAATGTTTGGGATGTAAGTCATCCTGGCAATCTTGATGAAGTCCTCAGGATCTATGTGCCTACAAGCACCAGTAACCATTTTGAATTGTTGTAACCATGCACTGATTTGAGGAAAAGCCCTCTTTCCTATCAGGAAATCACCTACCCTGAATTGCCTGGGTGTGAATGTACCCTTTCTGTGAGGGGCGAGAAGCTCTTTATCTGTACACATTAGTTGCCAAACAAATTCCAAACAAGCCAATCTCGGAGGCACATACTTTGGTAATAAATGTGGGGGTTTGGGACAACCATAAACTCTGATAATTGTGGAATTATCTCCCAAGTAGAAATCACCCCAATTATGATTTCCATCCCACTTATCCACATACTGCAGTGGTCTTAAAAGCCTGAGGACTCTAGGAGATAGCCTGGTGACATTTATGCCTAGCATCCTGATAATTGGATAGACAATGAAATTCTGAAAAACACAAAAATCTGCTTCATTGGAGGTAGAATTCCATATCCTCAACCACAACTGCACTGGATTGTGCTGATCCTTGAAAGTGAACTTTGGTTTTAACATGTTTGCATCAAAATTGTTGATGTTGAAAAATAGAATCAAATGCATTAATAGAGAATAATGCATGAACTCAATAGGATTTTTACTTTCTTTGACAGACATCAGCCCTTGATGCATCCTATCGATCACATACTGAATGTAATCATAGTAAGTGTTTACCAAGGGATTTTGAATATCCAAGATAATCATCAGCAAGTCAGCTGGTAAAAATTCTGCATTTCCATCCATTCCCAAAACTCTACATAATGCATAGCAAGTATATCTCATATAATGATGGAGGGATTTGAACTGGTATGGGGCATTCATGTTAGCAGGAAGGGGGGCTATGTATTTGTCCTATTTTGGCATATGTTTAACCAACTGGTCTTTTACTGACCCTATATTGCTTCTGTATTTTGCCTTTTCTTTGTTCAAATCAATCTCAGTTGAAAAGGACGTGTATAGACCAAAAGCTTTCATAAAAGATCCCCTATCAAGAGTAACTAAGGGTGATTGGTCTTCTTTTCTAATTGTCCTTGAAATAGGGTCATATCTTCTGGCTAGGGCAACAATTAAATCAATATCTAGAAAAATGTCAGGGACAACCATTTTTCCTAATCCTAACACCCAACCATTACAGATAGGAACATGCTTATTTTTATTGCTATAAAAGAAGTTGAAAATGGTGTAACCTGTGAATTCCAGAGTGATTGGGTCTCTACACCGTTCCAAAAGATCTTCAAACACGTCATCGGCAGCCCTCTTGTTCTGACTGGAGCCCGGCAACAGTTTCAGGAATTCATCTAAAAAATTTGGCTTATTCTTGTCCTCAATAGTTTTGGACTTGGCCTCACTACTAGAAGACGCTGCACTCTTCTCAGGTTGACTCATCCTTGCTACAGAAACACCTTCAATTCTCTGTATCTCAAATGCTTTATGCTCGGAAATGCTCTGGACAGACAGAAACTCTTAACAACTAAGACTTGAACAAATAAACAATGAGCTTCACTTACTTATCGATATGAATCCAAGGTGTGCAACTACCATAGTTAATGCAAATCTCCTTAATGGATCCCATATTCAATTTCATGTACCCTCAGATTTCAAATTTTGAGCTCGCCATGTCCGGATGTTGACAGATAGATTAAACTACTTGAAAACAAGGTGAAGAGGGAATGATCATGATTCTGTACTTTAAAACTATTTGCGTCATGCAATCTTTCTTCTTGAAGCTGATTTGATGGCTTACTGGTTTCATGTCCATATCGACAAAGTACTTTATCTATGTGGCAACGGTCTTTTTTCTTTTCCCTTTATGACCTTTTCCATCTGAGCCCATTTAGCGAATCAGCGACTAATGGCTTCTCTTAATCACTGAATAGAATGCTAACCCTAGCTAGCAACCGGAGAACTGGCAACCACTGGCTTCACTGGTTCTCTGTATCCCTGTTTAATCCTGGTTCACATTTGGAGAACTAGCGACTACTAGCTTCGCGGGTTCTCAAAATCCTATCCTTAACCATCCATGCATTTCACGAATCAGCGAACAAAGGGCTTCCGCTTAAACAGTTAACTGCAATTACCATTCGGCGAACTAGCGAACAAAGCCACCTCCCATTCTCTTAATGTTATGACTGACGGTCAATTTTCCTAGAGATCTAGCGAACAAAGGGTTCGTGCATTCGCTTAAAGATATACTTAACTGCTTGACTGTCTGGAGAACTGGTGACCACTGGCTTTGCTGAGTCGCTAAATCATTTAGCTTAATCATCACTTTATACCAGGATTCCAGATTGACCATTGATCTTCATCAATCGATGGCTATCGCTAGTTCTCTAAATATCAAAACCCTAAACCATTTGATTCAGAGAATCAGCGAACAAAGAGCATTCGCTAGTTCTCCAAATACTCCATATCAGTGAAAATTTCATTTCGAGAATAAGCGACTGAAGCCTTAAAACTCATCATCCATTGATTCGCTTATTCGCCAGATTGTTTTAACCTTTATCCTTTTATCAAGAGAACTAGCGACCAAAGGCTTTACTGAATCGCTAAATGGTTTAGCATGTCACCAACTTATTCCAAGAATAAGAGAATGTGAGAAAACTTATCTCCACTAAAATCTTTTGGGCAAACCATCAGAACCACCAAATTTAGAGGATAGCATTATTTTCATTTAGTCGCTCATTCACCAGATCAAATATGCAGGACCTACAGATATTTTGAGATTAAAACAGGGCCATTGATTGTGAAAGCAATCCATGGTATTCACTAATTCTCTAGTTGAAACGACCCTTGACCGCCAGATTCTGAGAACAAGCGAACACAGTGTTCACTGAATCGCTAGATTGTTTCAAAAGACTGCCAAATATTGCGAGAACTGGAGATAACCGCCATTCACTAGTTCTCAGAAAGGAAAATGAAACCGCCGAAACACTCGGAGACTTAGCGAACAAAGGGTTAAAAAGCTTGGCTTTAATGCATTCGCCAATTCCCTGGATGTTTGGGATAACCGCTGGAAGATCTAGAGAACTGGCGATTGATATTAATAGTGAACATGAACATGACTCATTCGCTGAATCGCCAGATTGTTTTGACCTTTGATAATACACTTCCCGATTCAGTGAACACTAGGGGCAAATAAGCATGTGCACAAATAGCGACTTAAGTGACTTAAAGGTAATCAAGAAAAAGAAACAAGAGGGCCACATGAATTTTGGAAATGAATTGGAAACATTTTGGAAGACAAGAACTAGGGTAGGGGTTTTTTTGAGCATGTCAAAAACCATTTCATGACACTTTATAAACCCTAGTTCAGGAAAAACACTCGCATGGAGACTTAAACCAGGAATTGGACTTCAAACCTCAAAAAATTTTAGGATACCCAACAGACTCCTCAATTCTAAAATCTACAAACATTATATCAAGCAAAAAGAACAAACAACAGGGCTCAGCATAGATGTATAATACATAAAACCTCCATGTAACACCTGCAATACATTAGTATCATCATGAACATATACCAAATCCATAAAATTCATTTGTGCTAAAACATTGTTATCTCATCACAATAGACACATGATAAAGTAGACATGCAGTACAATAAAAAGATACAACTCGCAGTCAGAATTCCAGAAAGATGATGCACATATATACTGAGATGTTTTAACACTGAAGGGTCATGATTCTGCACCCATGGTTGTGCCCATGACTAATCTTACAGTGTAAGGTAGTCTGTTATCCCGTTAGTAAACATAACAGTGCCCACAGCTACTGTTAATCTGTTTAGTAACGTAACAGTACCTTATGCCCCATTCTCCATTCTAGATCACACAAATCGTAGACATAGGAAAGGCCAATTATCTTATTAAGTATTATACCCATTCCCCATAAATTTTAAGGTTATCTCTTGTATATTGAATTGGTTCTTCCAATTCAGCCATCTCCATATGTGTTCATCTTCTGGATTTCTTCACACACACGTTTAAACAAAAAAATCAAAAACTTTTATGCAAACAGAATCAAGCCATTTATCCACATGATTCCACTTCTAGTATGAATCATATCATCAATGTAATACTATTTCATAACCTTCATTCATCTTACTGTCATAAAGCAGTATGTAATGAAATTCCCAAATTAAGAGCATCAGAATTGTACCAAACTTACAGCACAAAACCAACTAATGCAAAAATGTATATTTAAGTTATCTATGAGTCTAACACTAACAGGTTGTAAACTATCACTTCGTGCTCACAGCACTAATAGGCTACATCTATTATTGTTAGGCTAGTATTATAACCAAATACGTTATACCACCTCACTCATATACTTCATTGCCAATGTTATCATTACAAAATTGCTTAAACAAGGATATTTACTACATAAACAAATAATGAAATCCATTTAATTCTACACAACTCCCTTTGTATCTAACAGAGATTTCCATTCACATTCTGTCTAAATTCGAAGACATGTTTCAATGCAATGCTAACCTTTTTAAATTAAAATAAACTAACTATACTACTTGCAAATAAAGACTTTTCCTTACTATTATAAAAAGATGAAAGTTAAAATGTTCACTTAACTAATACCGAGCCTCATCATGTTACAGCAACAATGATAACACTACAATTCCCATAATGAAAATAAGATATTTTAAACATACAATACGATGAATAGTATCCACCAGTCACACTTAAACAAAGTTAACAATAGCATAAGATCGACTGCACTATTTTTTTTAAAACCAAACCAAGAGTTTAACAAATGACAAACAAAAATAGAGCTCCCTAACTTACTTAACAAAATATGTATATAATTCCCAAGCATCTCGACGATAATACCACAGAACAGAGAATACCCAAATACCCCTACGATCAACTCTGCATTCCCAATAATACATTAAACCACAACATGCCGAGTCCAGTCACTAACATCATATCTCGGTTAAGAACAGTGACTGCAATACCGTGTTTCCAATAACATCAACTAACAGCAATGTAACATTCAAAAGTATGCTACGGTTTGACCACATATTCTCCCAAACCTAATATAAGAAAACTAACAGTGAGGCTAAGTCATGAACTCAAACAATGATGACACCAAAAGCTGTGAAAGTAAATAATAATATTCATCTACATTTAAACAGACTATACCACCAAGTATATGACCATAGTCCATGAAAATGTTCCCACAAGAAATAGCAACGCAAACCCCAACCAACTTAAGAGCTACCCGATAAACCCTTATCGACTAAACCTCTGCCAAACTCAAACACCACCCAAACAATCATAATGCATCAGCAAATTACTTCCCACAATAGACCCACATCAAACTGAACAAACCCAAAATAAAATGCAATCCAATATTGTTGCTGTCGTCTAATACCGACTGGTTTCAATAAAGAAAACTGCGAACAGAGAATTTAACCCAAAGATTGTCCATATTCCCATATGTTTTTGATTCATCACTTTACAGCATCTAAGGTTTAAACCCACAAGTCTTCTAAACATAACTACATTTCTACACAGCAATACTGATATCCATACATTGTATACCATTTCAAATAGATTTACAGATAATATAATAATAATGAAATTGCATGACATAGGAAAGAGGGTAAGATTGCTGGCCCTGACCTGAACAAGTGAGTTCTGAAGCAAGAAAATAACCTCTGCCCTTCACCGAAACCCCCAAACCAGCAACCGATAGAAAGCATGCACAACAACACAATAAAACCATGTTATCACAGAGGTGAGGAAAAGATATGCACAATCTACCACAGACCACTACCCTAAACTTTCTCATGCCGGCCGAACTGGGTGCCATGCAAATAGCCATTGCTCACAACAAAAAATAAGAATCCATCTCATGCAACTTCCTCAGTAATATAGCATCAATGGCAATAGCATTCAAACCTGAGACAAGCTAGCATAATTACTCCCACACTTGGCCAAATGTTATGCCAAGAGAAGTACCGGCTTCAAATTCTACACCAAATAACATGCAATACTATCACATGCGAAAGTTAATACCATCCAACAGGTGTCCCACATAACAGCCGCCCAAAACCTCACAAAACCCAAAGCTCGGCCAATTCCCAACAAACCACTGCCGATAATGCTAACTCAAACAACCTTCACCACCCTTTCATGCATCTTCCTTCATGAGCAAGGTAAGATTGTTTCTAAGCTAATACCTTATTCAAATTTATATGTACCTAAGTGCGAATTACCATTAACACTTAGGTGCATATACTTATATACATAAATAAAACATGACCACCCTTGCTCGTAAAGGAAGATGTCCGAACCATAGGTAAAGTCCAATTTTTTATCACGGTATATATATATATATATATATATATATATATATATATATATATATATATATATATATATATATATATATATATATATATATATATATATATATATATATATATATATATATTATATATATATATATATTTATATATATATATATATACATATATCTACAGAACCACATTAAACAAGAGTTAATACTAACTGAATACTAACATCTTATAATTGAATCATTAACATGATATTAAAAAGAACAATTTCTGAATTCAAAATCCACATAATACTAACATACATGAAATAACTTATTCTCAACTCTATAATTCAAGTCCACAATAACTTATAAGTAAATAAATGTCAGAAGATTAAACAAACTCAACGAATGAATCCACAACTATCAAATATTCTAAACGAATGCTCTTTCCTTAACAACATAAAACATTTACAGAATTCTACCAATAATACTTATAACAGAATTACATAATAAGCACAATGATTCAACAGAAACCCATCATGATTTGAGAAACCAAACACTCGAAATGAGTCCACAATGAAATCAGATAATAACATTAGATCCTTACGACAGACACCCACACATGCATAGAAATTAAAATAATCAGAACAGAATCCAGCTAAACATAATAACTAACATGGTAAATAAACTATCCATAGAGTTTAAGTTTCCCCAGCATAACTTAAAACAGAAACAACGTCCAAAAGTGTTACTACTAGAACAGAATGAAATAGGGTTAGGCATGACAGTAGTTTTCTCTAATTGAGGAGATTGTGAAATTCCTTAGGAGACAAAGAGGTACCTTGTTGAATCCTTGATCAAGGAATTAGGGAGTTAGTGAGTGAGGAAACTAGGTTGGTCCTAATAAGAGTGTTGAAATATAGTGTGATCCTATCACATTTCCCTCTAAAAAAGAATTTTAAACAAAGGCATAAAGAATTTAAAAAGAAAAAAACTAAAATGATCTGTAAAAAGGAACTCTTATTAAAAAAAAATCTGCATTCTAAGTGAAAGTCAAAGGTAGTCCCCAATCCTAATTTCAAAATTAGGGTTAGGTTTGTGTTTTAGACTCTCAGAATTAAAGCCACAAAACTTCCCTTGTCTTCTCATTAGCTCTCTTCTTTCCCAAAAACCCTACTCCTTCAATCCCATTCTTTTGTAGGTCTAATGGTGGATATATAAGAAATTAGGGAAGCTCATGGAAGAAAAGGGCATATATACATCTTTATATATATATATATATATATATATATATATATATATATATATATATATATATATATATATATATATATATATATATATATATATATATATATATATATATATATATATATATATATATCTATATGTATATATATGTATATATATATATCTATATGTATATATATGTATATATATATATATAGACACATATACATATACATATATATATATATAGACATATATATATATGTATATATATGTGTATATATATATATATGTATGTATCTATATGTATATG
>BSBK01012636.1:0-46052 GCA_027943335.1 Chamaecyparis obtusa
TATATATATATATATACATACATATATATATATACATATATATATATATATATATATATATATATATATATATACACACACATATATATATATATATATATATATATATATATATATATATATATATATATATATATATATATATATATATTTATTTTAATTTTGAAATTTAAATATAGCATACAAATGAGTAAGTTTTTGTTTGTTAGCTATGTATTGTTTATGAAACTTGAATATGTTTGTATAATAAAAAATCATGCACAAAAATACCTCAATTTTTTAAGAGTGAAAAATATTATCTGTGATTGAATAGAGTAATATTAGGTAGAATGTGTATTTTTTGTTTATTCGTATTTGTTATGTTCAAGAATAGTGGTTAGAAATTAGTTTAGAGTGGCACGTTTGAAGGCTTTTTATTGTAATTTGAAAAGTTGTCATTTATTTTTTTTCAATTTATATAATTTATTGACGTGAATTTAATATGGTAAATTACAAAATGAATGAGATAAGAAAAGCCTGTGTAATTGACTAATTATTGAGAAAAGTAAAATTAATTTATTTTAAAAATACCTTAATTTTGAAACACATTAAGTGTATGTAGAGTCCAAATTTTTTTTTAATTGAAGTGAGTATTATTGGGGGATAAATAACAAAAATGAATGAGATAACTAAAGCCCACTTGTATTAGACTTCACTTTAAGTCTGCAAGAATGAGAGCATCTCTTTTTAACAAATCATTCTAATTAATAATGTAACAATATTTTTTATGTTTTTTTAAAAACCTGTTCTTTAAAAATAAATGTCAACCAAATGAGTCGCTTGTCATTGATGTCAATCAGAATTTATCTGAGGAAACCAACAATTGATAAACTAAAGTATCAAAAAGAAAAAAAGTGAACTTGAAACCTGAAGGAGGTACTGCCCAACAAACCCTAATAGATGATAACCCTATCATATCCCCTTAACGAAATTGCCAACAAGATTAATGCGAGAGGTGCAAAATAGAGGGTATTTACATTTGCATAGAGTTGTAGAACTTATATACAAACAATTACTATAGATCTAAAGAAGAATAGATAGAAAGGAACTTGTGTGCAAAAAATGAGTTGAATTTGGAAGTTCAAGGTTTTTGAGTGTTAGCTTGTGGTGACTAATTAGGAAAGTACTATCCAGGAAAGTACTGTATAATTTTTTGAGGTCGACTACTTTTCGGTTATTTGGGCCGACTACTTATAACTCATTCTAACCCTAAAGCGGGAAAATATTGTATAATATGGCTTAGGGTTAGGGATTTTTTTATGATGTATGATTTTAGTACTTGCGACAGAATTGGGCTGTAAGGGATTACAGATTGTAATCAGGTTGTAATCACTGGATAATAATAATATTGGACTTGCTGTTGGTGGACGTAGCCCAGGGATTGGGTGAACCACGTTAAATTTGTGTGTCTTGTGTTCTATTCTGTGTGGTTTATTATTTTCTGATATTAGTTATATTTGCACATAATTATTATTTCTGCCTTGTTAATCCTAACAAGTGGTATCAGAGCGAGGTTATTTCGTTCGTTCTTTCATCTATTCTCTGAAGCAGGTCTCACGAGTTAGTGGGAGAGTCTCTCGGTTAAGTGGGAGAAATGGCAGATGAGGGTAGGCTGAAGGTTGATAAGTTTAATGGGCAGAACTTCCAGTTATGGAAGATGCAAATGGAGGATTATCTCTATTAGAAGGATCTATGGCGGCCATTAGAGGGAGTAGCCAAGAAAGAGCAATCAATGTCTCAAGAGGATTGGGATATTTTGGATGGGAAGGCACTGGGGAGTATTCGTCTATGCCTGGCACAATCGGTGGCATTCAATATTACTGAAGCAAAGACAGCTAAAGATCTGATGGAAACCCTAGCGAAGTTGTATGAAAAGCCTTCAGCTTCAAACAAGGTATTTCTTATGAAGCGTTTATTTAATATGAAAATGGTAGAAGGTGGATCAGTTACTGATCATTTGAATGAGTTTAATACAGTTACAAGTCAATTAACCTCAGTTAAAATTACTTTTGATGAAGAGGTTAAGGCTCTCTTGATTTTGTGTTCTTTGCCAGAAAGCTGGAATGGCTTGGTAATGGCTGTTAGTAATTCTATTTCTGGTTCTAATACCCTAAAGTATATGATGTTATTGGTGTTATATTGAGTGAGAAAATTCATAGGAAAAGCTCAGGGGCATCCACATCGAGTAGTGTATTGAACACAGAAAGCAGAGGCAGAACAAGAGATAGAAGAAACAACTCTGGAAATTATGGGAAATCAAGAGGAAAATCAAAGGGAAAGAGGTCCGAATCTAAAGGGCCAAATGATTGCTGGTACTGTGGAAAACCAGGTCATAAGAAGAAAGATTGTTGGTCTCGGAAGAAAGATCAAGGAGACAAAAATGATGGAAATGAGGCAAATGTGGTAAGTAACAAATCCGAGGAGGATGCTTTGCTCTTGTCCTTAGAAAGTATTGATGATTCATGAGTTTTAGATTCTGGGGCTTCATTTCATGCTACACCCCATAGAAGTTATTTTGTTGATTATGTCCAAGAGGATTTTGGGCTAGTTTATTTGGGAGATAATGAACCTTGTCAGATTGTTGGAAAGGGAAAAATTAAGATTAAGTTGCAGAATGGGAATCATTGGCTACTACAAGAGGTAAGACATGTTCCAAGGCTGAGTAGGAATTTAATTTCAGCAGGGCAACTGGGTGATGAGGGTTGCACAGTTACTTTTAATGATAAAAATTGGAAGGTTTCGAAAGGTTCCTTAGTAGTAGCAAAATGTGTGAAAGTAGGCACCTTATATCTTTGTACAGGTCATACTATTCCTTTTACTTTAATTATTTCAAAAGATAATGAATGTTCAGGAACAGTGGCTGCAGTTGAGCAGGAAGAACATCAAACTGTTGCTGTAGATTATGACATAGCACTGTGGCACAACAGACTCGGGCACATGAGTGAAAAAGGTATGAAATTACTTCATTCAAAGAAAGTTTTACCTGGTCTGAAATGTGTCAATATGGATTTCTGTGAAAGTTGTGTTTATGGAAAATAAAAGAGAGTTAGTTTTGTGAAGAGTGGGAAGGAAAAGAAAAATGAGAGATTAGAGCTGGTGCATACAGATGTATGGGGACCAGCTCAGGTATCTTCCCTTGGTGGCTCTCTGTATTATGTTACATTTATAGATGATGCAACAAGAAAAGTATGGATTTATTTCCTTAGACAAAAATCTGATGTATTTCAAACTTTTAAGAAATAGAAATGCTTGGTTGAGAATGAGACTAGTAAAAAGTTAAAATGTCTCAGATCTGATAATGGTGGTGAGTATTGCAGCACAGAATTTGAAGAATATTGTTCCTCTAATGGTATTCGTAGGCAGAAAACTGTACCAAGGACTCCACAAGAAAATGGAGTGGCTGAACGCATGAACAGGACAAAAATGGAGCGTGCAAGGAGTATGAGGTTGCATGCTAGGCTACCCAAAAATATGTGGGCAGAGGCAGTGAACACTACTATTTATTTAATCAATAGAGGCCCCTCTACTCCTTTGGACTGTGGTATTTCAGAGGAAGCATAGAGTGGTAAGAAAGTGAGTTATTCTTTTCTCAAAACCTTTGGTTGTAAAGCTTTTGCACTTATAGATTCTGAAAATAGAACCAAGCTGGAAGCTAAGTCAAAGAAATGTGTATTTGTTGGGTATGGCATTGATGAATTTGGTTATAGGCTTTGGGATTTTGAAAATCATAAAATTGTAAGAAGCAGGGATGTCATATTCGATGAGAAAGTATTGTACAAAGATTTGTTGCTGCAGAATGAGAAGAAAGAAAATGACTATGTAGTACTGGATGATACTCCATAAGTTCATGTTCCAGTAGTTCTTTATGCTCCACAACAACAGCAACAATAAATACCACACACCCCAGTGAGTGTTAGACGGTCAACAAGGCTAAGTAGACCTCCAGAAAGATTTTCTCCATCTTTGTATTCTATTTTGTTAACAGATGCTGGTGAACCTGAATGTTATAATGAAGCTATGCAGGTGGATACAAAGCTTCAGTGGGAGTCTGCAATGACAGATGAAATAAACTCTTTGCTGAAAAATTAGACATGGGATTTATGTAAGTTACTTGTAGGTAAAAGGGCTTTACAAAATAAATGGGTTTATAGGATAAAAGAAGAGGATGGAGGTACGAAAAGATTTAAAGCCAGATTAGTCGTAAAAAGATTTGCACAGAAACATGGTATTGATTTTGATGAGATATTTTCTCCAGTTGTTAAAATGACTTCTATTCATATTATTTTAAGTATTGTGGCTACTGAAGATTTGCATTTAAAGCAGCTTGATGTTAAAACAGCCTTTCTTCATGGTGATTTGGATGAAGAAATATATATGGTTTAGCCACAAGGATTTGAGGTCAAGGGTAAGGAGAATTTGGTGTGCAAATTGCAGAAAAGTTTATATGGCTTGAAGCAAGCACCTCGGCAATGGTATATTAAATTTGACACTTTTATGAATGGGCATGGATATAGTCGGTGTCATTCTAACCATTGTGTTTATTTTAAGAGGTTGGATGATGACAGCTACATTATTTTATGTTTATATGTTGATGATATACTTGTAGCTGGGTCTAACATGAAGCACATTAAGGGGTTGAAACAACAGTTAGCAAAATCTTTTGCTATGAAGGATTTGGGGGCAGCAAAACAAATCTTTGGTATGAAAATTTGTAGAGATAGGAAAAATAAGAAATTGTCTCTATCTCAGGCTGATTATATTGAGAAGGTGTTGCAACATTTCTCTATGAAAAAAGTCAAAGCTATCAGCACACCTTTGCCTGGTCATTTGAAATTGACTAAGGATATGTGTCCCAAGACACCAGAAGAAGAGACTAAAATGTCTAAGGTACCTTATGCTTCAGCTGTAGGGAGCTTAATGTATGCTATGATATGTACTAGGCCAGATATTGCACACACAGTGGGAGTTGTTAGCCGTTATATGAGTAACCTTGGTATTGAGCATTGGAATGTAGTCAAATAGATTCTCAGATATTTGAGAGGCACATCCAGTAAGTGTTTACACTTTGGGGGTTCTACTACTACTGTACAAGACTATGTTGACTCAGATTTGGCACAAGATATAGATAGCAGGCGGAGTACTACAGGTTATATATTTACTGTTGGTGGGACAGCAGTGAGTTGGATTTCTCGACTACAAAAGGTGGTTACTTTATCCACTACAGAGGCAGAGTATGTTGCTGCTACAGAGGCAGCCAAGGAGATGAAATAGCTTCAATTCTTCATGGAAGAATTGGGACATCCACAAAAGGATAATTTTCTGCATACAGATAGTCAAAGTGCCATTCATCTTGCAAAGAATTCTGCTTTGCACTCAAAGACAAAACACATATAGTTGCGGTACCATTTCATTCGATCAATTTTGGATGATGGACAGTTAAGGCTGGAAAAGATTCATACTGATGATAATCCAGCAGATATGTTTACAAAGGTAGTAACAAGGGAGAAGTTGAACTCATGTTTAGTTTCAGTTGGTCTTCTAGACTGAACAAAATAAAGGAACAGCTGAGTCCAAGGTGGTTCAATCCAGTGGGAGCCTCATGTGGGTAGCGGTATTGCTACAGGATCAGTCTCCAAGTGGGAGGTTTTTAAGTATAGTGTGGATACTGAACAGTCACCAAGTGAGAGATTGTTAGCTTGTGGTGACTAATCAGGAAAATACTGTACACTTTTCCTCCCGACCTCGCCGGGGTTCGGGGCCGGGCCGGGTCCCGAGCGGGGGTTTGGGGGCGGGAGCCCCCAAGAGCATGGGTTTGGGGGCGCAGCCCCCGAAGAAATTTTTTTGAGGCTGACTACTTTTCGGTTATTTGGGCTGACTACTTATAACTCATTCTAACTCTAAAGTGGGAAAATATTGTATAATATGGCTTAGGGTTAGGGATTTTTTTATGATGTATGATTTTAGTACTTGCGGTAGAATTGCTGTAAGGGATTACAGATTATAATCAGTTGTAATCACTGGATAATAATAATATTGGATTCGCTGTTGGTGGACGTAGCCCAAGGATTGGGTGAACCACGTTAAATCTGTGTGTCTTGTGTTCTATTCTGTGTGATTTATTATTTTCTGATATTAGTTATATTTGCACATAATTATTATTTCTGCCTTGTTAATCCTAACATTGAGGATGAGGTTCACTTAATTATGTTGGATATAGATGAAATTGGTGTTTTAATCTAGTGAGTAAGGATTTTGTTCAAAATATCCAAGAATATATCATGTAGAGCGACATCGAGCTTTCTTTTCAGATATGTAATTACAAGTTTTGCATAATCAACCCATCCTTCATTGTACTAGAAAACAAAATACCCTTACCACATAAATCATTCACAACTTTTTATTGCCTCTCTCGGAACGGCCTTGAAGACGGGCTTGTTTGACTACGTGTGGATCCAGTTCTTTAACAACAGGGAATGCGAGTATGCGAATGGGGATGCTAATAATCTGGTGAATGCGTGGAACAAATGGGCCACATCTGTTACAACTGTTCAACCACAGGGCTTTTTCCTGGGCCTTCCCGCTTCCTCTGAAGCTGCTGCCAGTGGCTTCGTTCCCGCGGACGCACTCACATCCAACGTGCTGCCTCAGATCAGGGCGTCTTCGAAATATGGAGGAGTCATGCTGTGGTCCAAGTTTTACGATGACCAAAACTTGTATAGCTCGGCTATAGTCGAAGCAGTCAGACAACCGAACAAATTATATGTAGTGCTTTTAAAAATAATGATTAATGATTAAAATATAATAACATTGTCATATGAATTAAACATAAATTTAGCTGATATGCTTCTGTCAACAGATTTCCCTGGTTTTCCGTCTCACCACGCGGGAACTGACTATCCAGCCAACAAAATCCCGATGGATTGTCATGTGCATTCGATTGTATGGATGTCAACACCTCTGTCAGAAATTCAACGTATTGTTCAGAATTCAACGTGTGTTTTAGAACAATAGTGTATGCCAGACAAATTTAGGAACTATTTTTCATATTTTCAATAATGAAAAGATTCTGGTTCAATATAATATATAATATTCTAGTAA
The DNA here is from genome assembly GCA_027943335.1 of Chamaecyparis obtusa. Taxonomy (NCBI): domain Eukaryota; kingdom Viridiplantae; phylum Streptophyta; class Pinopsida; order Cupressales; family Cupressaceae; genus Chamaecyparis; species Chamaecyparis obtusa. Next base: position 7,138 of record BSBK01012636.1, read on the forward strand.
ATGATATAATCTTATAGTATATGATACTCTATAACGTTATATAATAGAATATTGTTTAATATTTAATATTATATTTTGTGTAATATCGCATAATATAGTATGATATTAATATAAAACATTATAAAATATTGTATCATATCTTATATTATATTATATTATGTGATATAATAAAATATTATATCATATTGTATAATTTAAAATTATATATATAATTTGTATTATGTGATATAATATTATTTTTATTTATTTTTTATAAGTAAGAGGCAGAAGTCAGAGTATTATATTAATCTAAAAATTGGAAAAAATAATAGACTTGGTTCAAAAGAGTCGCAGAAAGAAAAAACCAGACAAAGAAAACTTCTTGCCATTGCTAAAAACAACTAAAATACAAATGACGTATAGACCTAATCAGATTGAAAAATAAATACACTCCACAGAAAGAATGCCCCAAATCATGATTAAATCTCATCTCTCATTTGACATTTGACATTCTTGATCCATTCGGAATAACTATTTCATGCAGCCAACCAATAAGTGTTTATTTCCATCACATCAATAACAACAATTAATGAAAGCTAGTTGAACAGTCTTTTCGACAGAAGAACCTCATAATCTTAGGCACAATCCAACAGACCACCGAGCATCAGAGACAACCGAGAATGCCACCCCAAGCCACCAGCACATTTAGATTTTTTGAAATCACCGTCTTACAGACCTCTTCTGTAATTCGATTTGCAATACCCTCACTAAATATTGTACCGACACGGTTTGTTTCAATCAAAATTGAGTGGAAAAAAAAAGAGAATAAGACAAATGCAACAATGTTCTCCAAACAGAGCCCAGACCACCATCGGTACAGAATTCAGACAATCCCGATTTTTGATGCAGAATATGACCTACGAAGAATGCAAACTCCAGCCTCCTAATGAGGTCGCACAAGTCAGGGGTTAGTTATCCCCAGCCATACCATCTTGAGATTATCAATGCATTCCAAAGGAAGGATTTCCTCCCCTGGAATTTGAAGACTTCACAGAGTCGCCATTTAAGGGGACCTTCTTCTCCCTATCCAGTAAAGCAGATGTCTTGCCTTAGTGATTTCTGATTGCATTAATTAGTAGCTGGAGCGTCAGTATTGAGCATCGCGTACCAAAGTTTCTGCATCCATCCCTAGCACCCACCGAACCAGCTTCAGAATCGAAAACAAGATTTGGCTCCACCCGATTCTCTGATCCAACTCTATCCACCGATGGCTCTTTTTTATCCAGAAGACTAAAAGGCGTGATCATATTATTTGAATTCAGATTGTGATTGTTGGTTTTTTGAATCCTCCTGCTGTCTCCCGCATCCTTGGGAGCCGTCAAGTTAGGGGTCGCGGTTGTAATTTTTTTCTTCCAGAGCAATTTAGTTATTTCCTCCAATTTGCAGTCGACTTCAAAGTGTGACTGAGCCTTGCATCGAATACAGAATCGCCCATCCTCCTCAACTTCAATCTGTTGGCCCCATTTAACCCCGTTGGCAATCAACCCATTTGTAGATAGAGTAGTATTGATCGCAACAACCTGAAATCGAACATATTTTCCCATGTCGTCGCGAAATAGGAGGTGTACAAATCAATGTAGATGCCTAATGTCCATCCAATTCTTTCGATGCACCGCTCTATCCAATATTCCTGTGGTAGGTTGTAATGGCGAATCCATAGTAGCTGGTCAGAAGGGTGAAAAATCATCGGATCAAAATTACGATTCGAGGGCATCATGTAAAGACGGTGGCCATCTGTATACCAGATGTTTGCCTTAAGAACCCTCCATTTGATATCTTCATTAGGAAAGATGACGGTAAAGAATTATTTGGTCATGAATCTAATGACGACTTCCATTTTCTAGTTTACAACGATCCAATCTTTGACAGATGTCGTGCTAGGTCGACCACTTGTAAATCTACAAATGAAACCAAGTTTCTCCATGATGGCTACTTCAACATCGATTTTATTCGCAACATCAAGTTCCCTCACATCGACTCTTGGTTCACCTTCCTTTCAAGCTCACGCCCTCGAGCCTGCTCCCGAACCAGTGGCGCAAAATCCACCTTAGTAAGATCGGAATCATCTCAAATCCCATCGGGCGCTTGGTGATCAACCATTCCAGTGATCCATTCTGCTGCCCCGCGCAGTAATCACTTCTGCATTTCGCAGCTCCCTCCGCTGCCCCATCTTTTCTACTAGCTATTTTCTCATTGAAAAATTAATATATATAATTATGTGATATAATATTATATTATAATTATTAATATAATATAATACTATACTATAATATGTCATATTATAATAATATTATAAACTCACCGTATGTTTTTACCTCCACAATCATGTATCGCTCTGTGGCTCACACCCTGTATTTTGTTATCTACTCAACTGTTTCTTTGCATGAAATTTCATATCTCACTATCTACGGACATCGCATATGGTTTGCATTGTCAAGCAGTGTTTCATTTTCTACAAACTTTCATTTCAGGGCAGAATCCATTTCAATCCTTTTTATAAGTATTTCATGGTTGTGCATTTGATTTGGTAAACATTGCACGAATAGGTTTGAGGGTTGAAATTGATTCTTCGCCTTCCTAGCTGCAGATTTGCAAAGGGCTACCGCTCTAGCGGTCATTTGAGATGCATACTACTGTGTGAGGTCGAATAGTAGCTCCGATGATTGTTACTTACCATTTTGATTTATTTTGTTTCCTTCTAATGTCATTAATATTTTCGTTTCATACATCTAACTGTGTGTATCTTGGTGTTTTCCTTCAAAATGGAATAGAACGGTATGATATGCATGGAATCTTCTAATGAAAGCCAACACTCTTCTCCTTTGTGTTTGCAATAGAACTATATCTTTGTGGTTTGGAATCGTCTACTTGGTAGGTGGGGCCAGATTTTGTAAGTTTTTTCTTTACATTTCTACGTTTATGAAATGGCCTCGGCGTTAATGTTTTCCTTGTAGTGCGTTGAATTTGGTGCTTCGAAGAGTTTTCTCTTATTGGATTTTGTTTACATGATCTTAGCTTCAAAAACCCTCTTTCTTGAACCGAGTTCAGCTCATCCCGTCTAATGCAAAATTAAAATTTTATTTTGCTTAAGTTGTTACTAAATCAAAAATGTAATTTTGAGAATGATTTCTATAGTCTACGTTTTGACAATCCTAATTCAACCCTGATTTCTATAGTCTACGTTTTGAGGATCCTAATTCAACCCTAACTCTAATCATAACTAAATTGAACTTTTAATCTAAATCTAAATCTAATTAAATACTATATCAATATATCTAAAACATTATATCAAATAGAAGTAAAATCTTAAATAAAATAAAACCTGATTTCTATAACAAATTGAACCTAAATCCTAAACTAAATTAATTTGAAGCTTGGAATACAGTTAACCCTCATGATACACAAAATTGAACCATAATACTAAATCAAACTAATACCTAATCCTAATCATAAACTATGAGATCAAACACTAACCATAATAGAAAACTAAATTGGACCGTAATCCTTGACCAAATTGAGCACAAATATTAGCCCATAATTAAAATCCTAGATTAAAATGTAAATCTACATGTAATTCAATATTAAATGAAATTGATACTTGACCCTAACCCTAAATCAATATGAACACTTTCTGCAAAACATCAACCTAAACCTAATTAAATAATATATCGATTGAACCATAATCTTATACAAAATAGAAGTAAAACCCTACATGAAATTGAACCCTAACCCTCAAACAAATTGAACCCAAATCCTAAACAAAATTTAAACCTAATCCTAAGACTAAACTAGGTCAATCCAAAACTATAAACCTAGTTGATTTATAAATAAATTAAATCTTAAATGTAATCATTGCATAACCTTCACATTGAGTGAAAGCCTTAAAGGAATTGAAACCTCCATAAAACCCCATCCCTTCTTAAATTCTAACCCAAGTTGAACAATACCCCTAAACCTAATAAAATACTACACTAGATGGAACCCTAACCCGAACTATAAACCAAATTGAACCCTCAGTTTAACATAGAAAAGGGAACCCTAACTCTACATATAGGAGATTCCATCCATACATTAAACAAAATAGAATCCTAACACTAACACTAAATGATATTGAATACTAATAGTGAGCTAAATTGATCCACATTCCTCAACATAATTGGAGATCAAAACAAAATAAACCCTTAACCATAGACTAAAATGTACCATAACCTTAAAATACAATCAAGCCATGTCCCTAAACCTAACTAAATAATAAACTGTATCCTAAACTAAACTAAGCACAAATAGTAATCCTAATTGAATATTGGTGTTAAAAGTAATTGGACCTTGAACCCAATTTTAAGTAACCTTTAAGCATAAATCATATTGAACCCTTGCACGATTACTAAACTAAATTTATCCCTAGCTCTAAGAATAATGAAATAGTAACCTAAATAAAATCTCGACCCTAAAATTAAATGAAGTTGAACCTTAACCTTAACACTAGACCAAATTGAACCCTAAACTTAAATGCAATTGAATATTAAACTAAACTAAATCCTACTAAAGTAATAGTAAACCATTTCAAACCATGATTATAAACCTAATTCAAACCTAAGTACAACCATAACTAAATTGAAACTTAACCTAAACATGAACCTTATTAAATAATATTTCAATACATCTAAAATATTGTACCAAATAGAAGTAAAATCCTCAACAAAATTAAACCTTATTTCTAAAAGAAATTGAATCTAGATCGTAAACTAAATTACACCCTAAAAGTAGTCATTACCTAATCTTCACACTAAGCGAAACCCTAATGGAATTATAACTTTTATAAAACCCTAATAATAAATGAACCCTATCGATTATTAAACACTAACCCAAATTGAACCATATCTTAGGATCAAGGTTGATGATGGGGTTCAAATATAATTACAATCAATTTTATGGTAACATATCCCTTAGAGAACTAGGATTAGAGTTCAATTAAGATTGGTTTTTATTTTTGGTTAGGATTAGGTGTTAAGGATCCATTATGATTAAGATTTAATTAAGGTTTAGAATTAGTGTTTATTTTAGTGTTCAATTAAGGTTAGGGTTTCATAAGGATTATAAATATGAAAACCATCAAATTAATAATAATGATAATCATAAAATTGAATGATAATTGAATCATAAACCTACATTAACCAAATTGATATCTAACACTAACCTAAGCCAATATGAACCATAACAAAACACCGAGAAAATTTTTAATATCCTCAAAATGTCCAACGAGAACCTAAAGCTATTAATCAAAAAGATGGAAGAAAAAATGGAAACCACAGCTGATCAAAGGACTAGCGAGGATGAGAAGGAGTCCACTAAAGGACCAAGATAAAGAACCAGGGCAAGAATTAGGAAAAATGGGGAGAAAATTGATCCCCAAGGATCCCAAGTTCAGAATGTGAAAGACACTGTTCAACTGATGGAGGCCCTCGAAAGCAACGCAGCTATCATGCTCAGGAGCTTGGCATAACTTGTTCTGGTGCCCTTCTTTTTCACCCTATTTTGACTTTCTTTTCTTTTTCTTGTTTGGCCCTATAGTGGCTTGTTCCTTGGTACTCTGAACTGCTATACTCTATTTGGTTTTCATTCTTTTCTTTTGATCATACACTGTTGTGGATTTTGGGATCCCTGTAAAACCTTTTTTACTTAATTAAAAACAAAACACCATAGTGAGCCTTAAACTTATCACTAAACTAATTTGAGCCCTTACTACAATCATAAATAATCTGAACCTTATACCTCTACCTAAACCTAATTAAATACTATATGCATTGAGCCAAAACCTTATACTGAATAGAAATAAAACCCTCAAAATATCCATCCCTAACCATAAAACAAATTGAACCCAAATCCTAAAGAAAATAAAAAATCGTATCCTAAGAGTAAACCAAATCGATCCCTACTTATAAACCTAATTAATTTTTATATGAAAATTAAACCCTAAATATAATCATTGGATAATCTTCACACTTAGTGAAATTCTCAATGGAATTATAACCTTTAGAAAGCCCTATCCTTTCTTAAATTCTATCGTGAATTGAACCATATCCGTAAACCAAATTTGTATCATAGAAGATAGTGTATTTGAATGCATCCTCTAAAGGCAACAACACTTTCTAGATCATTATCTTATCTTGAATGAGACATCTAGGAGGCTATGTATAACATGCCTTTAGAAAGGATCATAGGAGTGGATGACTTTCCTATTGAGTTTTGTCATACTCTTTGGCTACATGTAAAAGATTACTTGTACACTAATTATCTTGAAAGCATTTGAATTAAATCCCTTGGAGATGATATTAATAATGGGCTCAATAAACTTGTACCTAGAGGGAGGTAACAAACACCTATGATTAAATGATTCTCCATAACTTTATTGAATATTTATACCAAATCATAGATATTTATATAGCCAAAAGAGTCAAAACCATAGCCCAAAAAATTACTAGGCTTAAGAAAACAAACTTCTTTGGGAGAAAATCTATTTTATGCTACTTGATGCTAACCTAGGAATCCATTAATCTGAGCTAAAAAAATGGGCAAGGTTACTCTAATTCTCAAATTATATTTTGATAAGGAAAATGATCATATAAGATGTCAATTTATTCTTAAAATACTTCAATGATTAGGCTTTTATCCTAAATGTTGTGCTTATTTTCAAATGTTGTTCATGGATACTAATGAAAGATTGTCCATCAATGAGATTCGCTCTCCCAATTCCTACTCCAAAATTTCAATCAACAAGGCTTGTGCTTTCCCTCTTTCTTTATGTCATCACAACTTGTGCCCATGGATACCTTTTTCATCAGGGCCAATCAAACCACCTTATGCATGGAATCACACTTACAGGTAACTCTACTGCACTTAACTCACATTTTGTTTTTGATTAAGGTAAAACTAGGTTTTGAAGGGACCCCGAAACCCTTTACATAACTAGGATGAAAGACAAAGCTATTGAAGTACCATTAAAACAATAGTCCAACCTAAACAAAGGATTGGACAACATTATAACACATGAAAGATATTACAAATCAAGCACCTAAGATGGAATAGTCCTACCAGAAAGAGTGAGGACATACAAACCACAACACATTGAGAAGCCAAAGAAAAGACTAATCAAAGATCCCCTTTTTTATGAGATCGGAGGGTCATGTCAAATGATGAGGAGGATTTCTTTGAATTTTTTCTTTTGATAGTTATCCAACCATCTTCAACTTTCATTGCCTTCTTCTGCTAGTAGACTGAATCTAGAGAAATAGCCTCCAACAAAGGATCAGAAAAGAACCTAGCAAGAGGAACTAAGATGTCATTACTGAAAAATGTATTCAAACCAATAGAACTAGTAGGAAAAGATAACTTAGGAGTAGGACATGCTGGGCTTCCAGCAGGAGAAATAGCCACACTGGAATCCACATGAGCAGGACTGGTAGGAACAACTTCCAAAGAACCACCAGCAAAGCTAGCAGAAACAACATCCACTGAACCATTAGTAGAAGATGAAACATGACCAACAACAACCTACTGAACCACTTGCGAGAAACTCTGAAGGGAAGACACCTTCTCCACTGTATAGTGCTGGGAGGAGGCACCCTTTCACCATGAAGCTTTCTTAACTCACCCTTAACTCACATTTTGTTAATGAACACATGATTTCCATTTAAAATAATATTGATCATGTCCATAATTTTATTGACAATCTTGATTTATTTTTTGTTGTTTCGCTTTTTGAACTTGTGATGCACAAAAGTGAATAGTAGATGACATGTTTGTGCCTTCATCTTTCTTGTATTTGAGATGAGTGCCAATAAACTAACCATGGTACTAGTACTATGTACATTAGAATTTCATTTTGAAATATATGTGAAGGTGGTTGTTCACAAGTTCAAAGCTAAACTTTTATAAAATGTGGAAAATAATTTTCTACCAATTCCTACTACCATATTGAAGTGGTTGGTCATATTATTTTGGCTATCCAAGTCTATATATCTTCCTACTTCTTTCCCTATAAATCTTGTTACAGACAAATAATATAGCTCATATAAAGTTGTTTCTTATCCAAATAGGAAAATAAACAAGGCATGATATCTAACTCTTGGTCTTATTGCATTCTCTCAAAAGGGGAGGGTGGATGGGACATCATATTTATCTAGTCACAAAAGAGATTTGTCTTTTAATGAAATGGGTCAGCAAAGTTTTGGAGTGAAACTCACCTTGGAAACTCTTTGTTATGTATCATATTCAAACAACTATTGTAGTTAAATAATGGATTATTTATTGGTGTGACAAGATCCTCCTACCCCTTACTTCAAGATCGATGGATCAACTCTTCTCAATTACGTATTTGAGGTTTTGCAACATGATTCTCACAAGATATTTTGGAATGATCAATCATTTAGAAATGAATTCAACTTTGCAACATCCTCAATTTTGTTAAACTATTTGATTTAAGAATATGAAAAAAATAACTTACTATGATTCCTAGATTCAAATTCGAATGCTTCTTCAATAAAGGAATTGGAATCTTCAAAGATCTAGGGGATCATTCAAGCTTCATCTGGAAATAATGGAGCCATCTCAAATCAAGCTTCATTTAAAACTACAGAGATAAGCCCATTATGAGGAAAATTCAGGAAATTGTGCTTCCTTAAGGATTGGATGTTGCCGAATGGTAGGAGCTTTAGATACTTTCATCTCAAAGTCATATAGAAGAGATTTTAGCCTAATCTACTCATCTCCAGTAAACTCAACTCTCTTTGGAGATGCAAATTTAAATGGATTATATGCACAAAACTTAAACCTTAAAATTTGGATCAACCTAAAGTTGATACATAGTCCCAATTCACATCTTGGAAGCTTATACATGTGAAAGTCGGTATTGATTCCTACCATAAATTCTTTATTCCCCTCCTTTTATGTCTCTTGAGTGGTAAGAATGAAATATTCAAACATTTCGTTTGGATTTGACATCATGTTAAAATATTATGGTCCACAGTCTTTACTTCTCAATGTATGCCCTTTTCCACTTCTCATGGTCACGGAAAGCTTCTCTACTAGGATATTCTTCATCTCACAACAAGATTTGCAGCTCTTGACACCTAAATATTGTCACATGCATCTAGAATATTAGATGTCATATTGCCTTGTGACACTTTGTTTTTCCTTGAAAGCTTGAAGTTCATACTACTTTCTCTAGTCTTCTAGACCATATGAATTTTATAGCTACCTTACTGAAAGATTAAGATTCTAAAAATGATGCTATCAAGGTGTAGGTTCAAGGTCTTACCTCAAAGCTATGTTCTAAAACCCAGTAACACAATTCAACACAGTTCAAATTCTCTAGGCTTCCTCAACCTTTGGCATAGTTCAAAGTTCTCCAACGAAGTGCGTTTCTCCTCTAGACACATGCAATCCAACGAAGTGCATTTCTCCTCTAGACACATGCAATAAAACTCATGTTGTTGATTGTATTGCATTTTCTTTGGATTCACTTTCTTAGGCATGCTTTATTCCAGAATGATGCCAAAGGTGTGCTTCACTCTACTAGCATTTGTGGTTGGGAGTTGTCAAAACTAACATACTGCGAAATATATCTTTGTTGTCGTGACTTCTATTGTTGTTCTTTGCTGTTTTCTGGGTTGAGAATGATCAAAATCAGCATTATGTGAGTTGTAGTATTCATTTTTGAATTACTACTTCTATAGTTTTCACAACAAACGTGATTTCCTCTGTTATGTTCTGCAGATAATTTCTTGTAAACTGAATAATCTCATGTCACCCCATCCAATAGAAAAAAAAAATGCTTATGGGACTTAATTTGACATGTTATTAGACATATTATGAAGCACATCCACGTTTTTGTAAATGTTAGATTCACAATTAAGCTACCCATCCATATAATTTTAAACTTTACTTCCACATGTTTTAATTAATTTTTGTAGTAGATGAAACATGCTGTATCAAAAAATCATACCCTCCTTGTTCAAGTTTATTACTATATCGAATAATCATACTCCCCCTCTTACAAGTTCATAAATTAAGGTGAATTTGGTATTCTTCTACTCCGAAAAAAAGAACACAAAAAAAATGAACTTTGGTAGGTAACATGTGAGTTTAGGTACATCCGCATGTCACTCAAGAAGAATTTCAGTTCTAGTAGGAATTTCTTCTGGCAAAGCGCCTATATAAGGAGGCCAATCCCACCCAGTTAGAGCAAGCGAGCAGAAGCATTCATTCGTTGCAAAGCATGGAGAGTTGTGGAATGAGAATGAGAGGGAGTGCAATTGTTTTGGAAGTTGCTCTGCTGTGGGCATCTGCATCTGCGGGAAACATAACAATATATTGGGGCTTGAGTGGCAAGGATGGCGATGAAGCTTCACTTGTGGAAACCTGCTGAGAAGGAGATGCCAGAGCTTGACCTTGTAGACCACTCAATAGATTCCCTAAATGCCAATATCAAATCCTTCTTGGATAGCGGCATAAAGGCGTTTCTCTCCCTCGATGGAGCTATCGCTAGCATAGAGCATGCGCATAACCTATCTAGTTATCTGTGGTATAGCTTTCTTGGAGGCGAGTTAGAGTCAAGGCCTATCGGAAATATCGTTATAGACGGCATTGACATTGGCATCTATGAAGTATCAAGGGAGTACTGGGACAATCTGGCCAAGGAAATCTCTAATCTGAGCACATCCTCCGAGAAGGTTCATCTCAGCGCTGCTCCACAATGCCCCTATCCCGACTACTGGCTTGGAAAGGCCTTGGAGAAGGGGTTGTTCGACTAAGTTCAGATCCAGTTCTTCGACAACCCTAACTGTGAGTATCTCAGCAATGCTTCCAATCTGGTGAGCGCATGGAATGAGTGGACCACTTCTGTAGAAGCTATTCAAACACAGGGCTTCTACCTCGGCCTTCCGGCCGGGCCTGATTTTGTCTGTGGAGGGTATATTGAGCCGGACATACTCATTTCTGATGTTCCTCCTGAAATCAAGGCTTCTTCAGAATATGGAGGAGTCACGCTGCGGACAAAGTATTTGGACCAGAAAACCAATTATAGCTGATCCATTAAAGATGGAGTAATAATGAAGCCGTCCACTGTTGTTGTGCCTACGTTGGCCTCTGTCTAAGAAGGATAAATATTAGTAACGTTAAATAACAGTCGAGCTTAGGTATTGCTCGACTTGCTTCCCTTCAGCTCTTTGATGAGTGGAGATAACATATGTAATGATTTTATATTAACTATATACAAATTAATCGTAGTAGGGAATTTGCTACTAGATTAATAACAAATTATATATATATATATATATATATATATATATATATATATATATATATATATATATATATATATATATATATATATATATATATATATATATATATATGTATCCAATATTATTATTATAGGAGAGTATCTTTAAAGTAATACAATATTTTAAAATGTATCCAATATTATGCTTATATGAGAGCATCTTTAAAGTAATACAACTGAATGAGATAATAGAATTGTAAAAAAATTAAAGAAAAAGAAAAATTTATTTATAAATTCTTTATATAATATATGTATCTATAGTTAATATTTGAAAGTGATTTTATTTCTATAAAATACACACATAATCCTCTCTCTCTCTGAGTAATTTTTAGATATTATTCACTAATCACTTTATGTCATTGTTATGTATCAGGGGTGGATTTTGGTAGATAAACAATTAATCATTTGCCAAAGAAGATGATTCAATTTATTTCAATTTATCCTCGATCATTTAGATCTTAGATGTAATTATCATAAGTCATGCGTTTGTTTTCCAATCACATGCCCTTTGATCTTATGACAATCAAAGTATTCATTATCATTATACCAAGATGAATTTGGTTTCAATTTATCAAAAGGGCGTGCCATAGGAAATATAAGAATATCTTCTATAGCAAGTTTTTGAAATACTACATCCTTAGGCTCCATAAGGGTGGTAAATTTCTTGTTAGGGTTGTTTTGGGTTCTTTTTTACTTTTTTCTTGTAGGATAGAGATAAATTTGCTACCATGATACGTTTGTATAGCTTGATTATTTGGGTCAATCAAAACAAATAGTGGCATCATTATTTGGAATATAATGTTCATCTCATGCTGTTATTTACAAATTATTAAGGGAGTTCTTCATCTCTAATATACTTGTTCAAATATGTAGCCATAAGACAATTGGCCATAAATTATTTTAGAATGTCCAAATTTGTAGAATGAGGGAAATTCTATTGTGGGGTCAGATATTTTTTTTGAGATGTTGGATAGATTCAAAATAACTAAAGTATGAAATAGAATGAGAGTGATCTATTGAAGGGAGATATGATAAAGTGAGTTTATGCAATTTTCAGAAGATATAAGAAGAATAGGCTTGAGAGATATGTGATGGCCTGAATAGATAAAAATTGAAATAAGGTTGAGCTAGTGATTTTGGGTATTTAAATATTTAGGTGGTATAGAGAAAGGAAGAAATAAAATACTATGGAAAGGTATATTTAAAATATGAGTTATAGTGAATGTTGTAGTTAGGTAGATCAAGCAGGATGGCGTAATGAGATAAAATTGAGAGATGGAGTATGGATGATGGTCATGAGTGTGAAAAGTTCAAGGTATTGATTATTGTGGGTAGAAATTTTTCTATTGTTTATTTTCATTGTGCTACCAACAACTCTATATATCATAATTGTGTTCTTGTGAAAAAAGATTTCCACATGAATTTTAAAAATTTATCTCATCATGTCTCCTAAATTAAATATCTGATAAATGGAAACATGTCTTATGCCTCAAATTTCAATTTATTCATATTTTTGAAGCTTATGAAATACTCAATTTAAACTTAAATTTAAGGGTTGTTCATATAGTCTAAGAACCCATGTAAAATTCATATTAATCTTGGTGGTTGAGTTGGTTTGCATATTATCCTTGAGTGAAAAATTTATGGTATATATACATTGATATTCATAGAGGAAAAGGAAGTTTCTCCAATCATTTCTTCTGTTGTGAACATTAAATGGCTATCAAGTGGCACTAATAAGTTGGATTTTGGAGCATTGTATTTGGTTTAAGGACATAGTTCATTTGATTGGAGAGATGAATTTATATGATAATTTATTTCCTTTCAAACTCTAACTTAAGATGCTAATATATGATTTCTTATGTTTATTGCCTACTTGGATAATGCATATCCCTAAATTTTGCAATGTCAATTTAATCTAGATTTTCATATTAACATGAATAAATTATCTTTTTGATCATTGCGTAAGGATAATTTATGCTCCTAGGAAAGAATTTTTTGAAAGAAACATATGATAAAGATATCAATTAACTTAATTAAGTGAAAGAGAATGTTTTGTAAGTTTACTAATGATAGGGTGGATATAGGATGACATTGTGAGGCATAACAATATTCTTGACCAAAGATGGATATTAGGTCAATATTGGGAGCAAAATTAATATCATGCAATTTATAAATGAGCATTCCTTATATATGAAAGGTACGTAGAACTACACTTCATAGAAACATTAAATGCTACCTATGATCTAACTAACCTAATTGTATGAAAACTATTAGATGATAAGTTGCAAAAGTAACTCATTGGCATAGCGGAGCAAAGCTTCAATATCCTGAAGGCTTCAAATGAGCACATCAAATTAATCACAAAGAACATGGAAGAAAATATGGTAGGGAAAGAAGTGCAGATAGAAAAAGAGGAAAAAGAGAAGAAGTTGAACAAAGGACTAGGAAAGAGAACAAGGGCCAGATCCAAGAAGAACAAGGACGAAGAAGACTCCACTGCAGCGTAATTTTTAGTGGTGAATATTCACCTTTTGGAAAATTTTGGGGAATATGTTTCATGACATTGGTGAATCATGCAGGTATAGGCTAGCCCATATTCGCTCAATCTTGACACGGTAACTGCTAAAGGAATTCAGATATCAAGGGAGGTTGAGACTCAGACTTCTCACCGTGCTTAGGGCAGTGAAGAGATTGGAAAGCTAGACAAGGGTAAGACTCCTCAGGGCAGTGAAGGGAAGGGTAAAACTCCTTAGGGTAGTGAAGGGCCTGAGAGGCCATCAAAATGCTCAAAACTTAAAGATACCACCATAAAGGCTTTCTTTGGAGTTGGCAATATTTATGCTCCATCAACATCTGCAATTTCAAGTGCAAAAGCCATTCACAGAAGCTCACCAGTACTAGTACCACAAGTTGGGGTTGTCATTGAGTTAAATGAAAATCAAAATGCATCAAATGAGGATAAAAATGGTGACACGAGAGAAGATGTTATAAGGGATACACAAAACCAGTTGGAAGAAAATGCTAGCAATGAAGATAATAATGATGTTGTTAGGAAGAAAAGAAAAAGGGAAGTAAAAATGGGGTGGGAGTGGAAAATGGCAAGAAATTTTAAGGTTGATTGGGTAGCAAAGTACTGGTTCATTGAACTAGTGCTAAGAAATGATGAAAAACCAATAGAATGCAGGTGTAAGATTTGTACCTGGAAACTTAAAAGAGAGAAGAAGTTGCAACTAAAGCTTGACACTATAGAAAAGCATATTGGTAAGGTTTATGAAAAATAGACCATAGACGGACAATAAATATCAGTAATGAGATGGAAATCAAAGGAAGAATGTCTTCATGTTAAGTATGCCATAGAATATGAAGAGCATAACAAGAGAATGGCAGTAATTACTAGTAGTAAAAATCCAATCAAGGCTGGGTTTAAACATGCAACCAATGAAGCAAACCTAGCAAAGATAGTTCAGATGAGTGTTGTTTTTCATATTATTTCTAGAGGGCATCCTATGAGAGACTTCTCATAATATGGTAATTTACTATCTTTTTTGAAAGTTCCTCACTATCCTATGTCACATTGGTCAACAAACGTTGGATGGGAAATGGAAAACTGCCTTTCTAAAGTGGAAAAGAAAAATTTATAGGAGAAAGTAAAACAGTCCAGATTCATTTCATTATCCATAGATGAAGTTACTACAACAGATAACACTACTTGGGTCTATATGTATATGTATACAGTAAAAGAACATGTCTGCCAAGCTCATCTACTCTGCGTTCATAAAATGAGGGCCAATTCAACATCTGAAAACTTATATTTTGAAGTGAAGAATTCTTTGAATGAAGTTGCTAGTATGGATGATTTGACAATTGGAAAGAAGTTAGTTTGTGTTGGAGCTAATGGAGCTACAATAATGCAAGGCCAAAGGAATGGTCTCTGTGCAAGATTACAAACTAGTATTGCACCTTACATGCTTGGCATACATTGCATGGCCCATCGAATGAATTTAGCATATAAAATTGTAAGTGATTTTCCTACATTGTCAAAAGTTGAAGATCTAGTTTGTGACATATACTCTTACTTCTGTAGAAGTCCTAAACGTTTTGTAGAATTAAAGATTTTCTCAAAGGGAGTAACACAAGGAAACAAGCTTCTCAAGGATGTTGATACCAGATGGATCTCTTTGCATGGACTAGTAGAATGAGTTCTAACAGAATATCAATCCTTGATCGGAGTAATATATAAGCAATGCCTCACAGTAGACAAAGCTCTTGATTTGTTACATAAGTTAAGTGATATAGAGACTCTGTTAACTTTAGCCAGTCTTCTCCCTATGCTAGATTTAATGAACAAACTTGTCATGAAAGCCCAAGACAAGACTATGTATATCCACAAGTACTTAGATTTACATAGAATGACATGCATTTCCCTGGATAATTTATACTCAGATATGATAACACTTCAAAGCCCAAATTTTTTTAGGTGGCAAATAATTTCAGATTTGAATCATGTTGAGAATTTTTTACAATTAAATGCAAAAAATGATATATGTGTGTTTGTGAAAGGATATGAAATACCAATGCACCAATCTAAGATGGGCAAGTGAGGCAGACTACTTCCAATTAAAAGGGCTGATTTTGACAGGTTTATTAAATTTGTTATTGAGAATTTGAAGTCAATTTCCTACCAACTTTCAAGTGAGATTTGTGAAAGATTCCCTTGAGATGAAATTCTTCAAGCCATGGGTTGTGTGTTTCCTCATTTTTGGAAAAACATCAGAGATAGACAACTGGATGATCATATGTTTCATTAAAAAATTGATGAATTGATCAGAGAGTTTTCAAAACATGAAAATTGCAATGGACAACCAATTGATGGAATTATAGATTCAGCTAATCTTAAAAAACAATGTAGACAATTTGGAAGCAAATGAGGATAACAAGGATCTTTTCCTATTCCTGCAGGAGGAGTGGGCTAGGACCCTGATGTCTAAGCACTTGGGTGGAAAGAACTAACTGTGAGTGTTCATGAGTTAGTTATTTTTGATTGGGCATGGCCCCTCGGATACCCTATTTTGTGTTTGGGGTTAAAGTTATTTTATCTATCTTTTGGTTCAGCCCGGTGTGGCTTATGACTATTATTTTAGCTGCTATTGTTCATTTTAACTACTCTAGTTTAATCCTTTTGGTTAGTACTGTGATTTATGTTTTTGATAGAGGCAGATTAGACTTGGTGATTCTACTATTAAAATATTTTTATCTTCTTTGACTGGTGCCATTAATGTGCTTCTAGTCCCTTTGTTCCGCAGGCCAGCACCCTCTTGCTGCTTTGTCTATCAAAAACAATGTAGATAATTTGCATCATGTATGAAATTACAGTTAAAAAAATTGGAGAATCCATTTGAACATGGTGCAATAACCAAGCTTTGGAAAAGGATAGAGCAGAGTGAAGTTTTGCGTGATTCAATATTAGAATATTTCAAACTTGTTGATTTATGTCAAACAATGATATTGGGGTCAGTGGAAGATGAAAGAGTTTTCAGTGCATTGGGGTTTTTGAAATCAAAGATCAAAAACAAACTAAACAGAAATTTGGAAAATTGCTTGAGGTTGTTTGTAACTCAGTACAATGTTAGAGACTTTCCTTATGATAGGGCATTGGCAATTTGGAATTCCCTGCATGAAAGACAAGGGCTTTTGAACACTAGTTTAAAACATGGTGGTTCTGAGACAAATGATGGATCTTAATGCTAGACTCAGAATGAAGATGAAGAATGTTTTGATTTTGTATACCCAACTCAGAATGAAGAAGAACCTCTTGCTAGTAGTAGTAGTCAATTTCAGGAGTTGGATTCCATGTGGGATATAGAAGAGGCAAACTACTCACTGACACAGAGTGAAGAGTGAAGTGATTTAGAATTCGCATTCAGTTAATAGGTATTTATAATTTTATACACTATATACGCATTACTATACTTGTTGGATAAATTGATAATGGACTTGATTCTAAATATTTATTATTGATAATTTGACTTGTATTCAACTACAAGTAATAAGTATTGTTCATGATTTTTGTAATTTGAATTTTGATTTTTGTAATTTGCAATTTAAATTCATGATTTTTGTAATGTAGAATGTTCAAGAAATTTGTAATATGAAATTTCAAATTCATATAATTATTAATGTCCTTTTTCATCATTGTAAAGTGTAAACTATAAACGCCTTGGCCCTCAATGCCTCATAGTCATGCAGGCTGCAGCCATGTTATTTCAAGTTTCAACTTCAAGAATATGATTCAAAACATAAGCTGGGGTGGTTGCAAAGTTATGCAAACAGTTCATCTAACCCTATCTCAACTTCGCTACATGCAAATTAGAGGCCTTTGGAACCCTTTAGAAGTTATGGTGAGGAACTGACAGTCTTCTTAGTTCTTAACATCTCTCATTCTCCGCTCTCATATAACCTTGCGAAGCCCCACACAAAACCTTTCGTAACCTCTCAACTGTTTAATATTTTAATTGATTAACCTTTCCAAAGTTACGCCTTTCTACCAAATGCTTCATCGCAGCTTTGTAACTACCAACACTAATGGCCAAAAAACCCTTGCAAAGCTCTGTAAACCAACTGTTCCTAACAAAGTGTCAAATATTAATCTGTAAAATGAAACATGTCACAGTCCATTCCTTCGTGCTTTCCATGTGGCATGCAACTAACTTTCACTTTCAACACCATTATGCATTGTCACTTTTAACTAACTGTCTCTTTATTTTTTAAGTTACGCATGCCATTCGTCAAGTGTCCCTCAAAAGTTCAGAACCCATTAGCATCCTAACCACTTAACTGTTGAGAAGTTACCAAACAACCTAGCGTTACTTCAGAACATTGCCGGTGGTCTATTAGTAACACCCACATGCTTAAAGGTTCTTTTAAGTGACTTGAAAAAGTAACGATGAAATAGAACCAATCTGAGCCTTTCTAGGGTTTATTGGATTTTTAGAGCATATCTCAACCTAGCACTTAGGGTTTTAACATTTTGATCAAAAATTCAAAATTTAGGCCTTGGGGATGAAAATTGTAGGAAATTCTCAAAGCAATTGTGAGAACTGAAAATACTACCCAGTACCAACATGCTCAAAGCTTCCTAATTTCTTAGAAATTGTCATTTATCAATTTATTATAATTTATTTGTTATAGTTCATAGTTCATACTCATTAGTCAATTTATTATTTGTCAATTTCCTAATTTCCTAATACTAAGCATTTACTTAATTAGAATTGAGATTCTTGACTTGAGCCAATGAGCTCTTTACAAAATTACACAGGCACAGTGATAGAAATATTAAAAATTACAAAATATCCATGTATTAAATTTAACTTCCTTGAAATTTATACATTGAAATTTCAAATTCAAGAATAAATGATCATAGTACTAGTAACTAGACTTAGAGGTGAGAGGATAGAGACTTGAAGTCTTAGACTTCTATGATCTATCAGAAAATTACAAAATATCCTTGTATATTTGTATTAACTAAAACTTCCTTGAAATTTATACATCAATGTCAATTATCAATGAATATGATAAATGATCATAAAATAAAAACTAACATTGGCATTTGGAAAATTAAACAAATTTGGAAACAGTTATTAGAGTGATAGCTGGCAACCTAGATTCTTCAGAATCAATCTTGATTTGCACCAAAGATGTATCCACAGCAGGTGAACTACAAACATAAGATACCCTATTTGAATTAACTGACCTCCCTCTATTGGCTCTTCATCTAATACTAGAACTATCTCAACTACTGCCATCATCCATGTCAATGTGGCAAGACCAAGGCTTGAATCTCTCCAATATTTTCCCACACCATAATTTCCCTCTATGATGGCTAGGTTACCTCTCTAAATGTCTCCAAGTCTTCAGGCATTTGTTCCACTTGGCATCCATTATGGCTCAAGATTTAGCAACAAACTTATTCATGTCAATCTCCTACTTGTACAATTCATCCACAACTTCATAAAAAGTTGAAATGTCAACATCACCCATAAAATAAGAAGCCACCTTGCTAAATTCCAAAATTTGGTTGAAAGAATCAACCCAATCCTGCCATTCCTTCAATTGTCCCTCTTTGTCCACAATAGCAGGGATATATCCTTCAGACTCTTCAACAAAAACCTTAAGCTTTGCCTGAACATTTTGTAACTTGCCAGTGAAAAATGCATACAAATCCTTTAATAATAACACCATTCCCTTAACAACAATTATCTTGTCAGGTAACTCCATTTTTTTCCCATTAGTAAAACTAACCTATCAAAGAATTGTAAGTATGGGCCCCAAGTATTAAATAATGGGGTTAGTACAAACAAGGTATTAGAATATTGATATTTTGTCCCTTGCAAAGAAATGAAAGTACTATGAAGGATTTGAGACTTCCCTTTTAGAATATGTACTTTATGCAATAGTACCTTCTTCAAAGTCTCCTTTTGAACAATTCCAGTATCAGCAGGGTTAGGGTGATCAACATCCATTATTATCTTTTATGTTGCAAGTTCTAGAGCTAAGCCCCCCTCATGCTCAGTTTGGACCCTTGCATCATAGACCTCTATAAATGCCTTGGACTGATTTGTTAGAGTATTTATTTCATCTTTTAGCTCCTTCAAAGTCTTATCCAGGAAATAATTCTTCTTCAATTCCTCTTCACGGTTTTTTCTAGTTGCCACATAATCTTTGAATTTCTTGGCTAGCCTATTCTCCAAGTCCTCAAGCACTGCTTTATTCATGGAGGATGCATGATGTAGGAGACTTGCTATCTCTAATCCTGTAGTGTACTGCAACCTCCATATTAATTGGCTACCCTGTGCTATGTCTTGGATGTCGACCAATCTAGGCTTACTAGATTCTAGGGCCACACACCATACTACAAGTGTCTTAGTGTCCATATTGAATCCAGAACCCCTCGCGAGTCCATAAGGGCCAAAAGCTTCATAAGATACAACTTTATCTTGCCTCTTGATTTTGTCAATTAGGAATGAGGACTCCAAGTCCCATCTAGGGATCAGCAACATGCCACTTCTCTTTACAAGATCTCTTGCCTCCTCCATAGTTAATGTTTCACTGTTGGGATCATAGGCCTATAATTTCTCAATCGTTTCAATAGTTTTTACCTATGATTCCCTTGGTTTCAAAGACAGTGTTAATTCATTCTGCTTAACTCTAAAGAGAAAAAATTTAAACTCATCGGACTTGATGAACTCATCATCATCATCATCTATAAACTCTTTAGCTTGGATGACCCTATCATCCAATCTAGCTGCAACCAATTCTAACTCATCTAGGGCCTTTTCTCCCTCATCTGCCATTAATGTCAAAATATTTTGTCTTAAGTCAGCAAAGTAATGGCCATTACCTAGCAGGATTTGTAGTACCTTTTACCTTTCCTTTTGTGGCACATTCATCAAATTTTGTTTCTTTGATGGCCCCTGCTCAAATGTGGATGGCTCAACTTGTTTTGGTTCTACCATAAAGACCACATCAAGTTCAACTTCCTTAGGGTTTATTATGTCATCCTCCTTCTCCTCAGGGATGTCTGGAAATTTAGACATAATATCTTCATAATTCTCTATACATATATCAATTCTCCGAATGTATTTGAGATCAGGAAAGAAACTGGGGAAGTTAGGGTCTACCTTTTTCAATTGTTCCTCTACCCTTAAAATATTTTTCCATTTACAGGTTCTCTCTTCATAGGTAACTTTACTATAAACATTTCTAATAGCATCCTCCTCTTCCACAAGCTGATTTAGAGCCAAATTGTGATTCCTCATTTCTATCAATGCTACTCTAACAACGTCTTCAGGGTCATACATCCTTGCTTTACCAGAGGGAAATCTCAATTGTCTCAGGAATTGATGGATTTCGTCCACAACATCTTTACCTATAGAGAAATCCACTATTTGGAACTCCTTGCTAGAAAGGTTCCCTTATGTCTTTTAGGGTCTAAGTGCTCTCTATCCATCGTGATAAGCTACCACATGAATTCTACTATTGCCAATATTTCTAGGACAAATTTTGGTAGTATGTATGGAGGTTGAGGGAAAGCATACACTATTATAACAGTAAAATTCTCAAAAAAAAAACATATCACCCCAATTGTGCTTAATGTCATTGTCAATATTAAATGCTAAGGGTCGAAGTAATTTTCTTACAAGTAAAGGAAATCTTTCCCTCACAATACCTAACATTTTCATTATTGGATCCACAAAATTACTATAAAAAGAAATGGAATTAGAGAAATGGTAAGTTCTATGCCATAACCTGGTCCACAACTGAACCGAAATAGTTCCTCTTGCATTCTTGGTCTCATCGATGAATGCTAGGTTGATGTAGCCAATATTGCAATAGAGGATTAGGTGCATCAGCATGGAGTAGTGACTGAACTTGAAGCTTTTCAAATCAATCTTTGCATTCATCAACTCAGTGTGCATTACATTGATTATATGCCCCACATAATCATACTCCTTGTTGGTGTACAGGTCCTGAACATTTGTAGCCATGAAAAAAATGTCAGGAGTCATTGTCAAACCTCCATCTAGTCAAATAACTTTGTGTAGACCATAGATGGTATTCTGGAAATAGGGAAAGAAAAGCTCAATATCGAATGAATATGAAACCTTCTTCGATAACAACCCTGCCTCTTTCTTTTCTCTAGGAATATGCCTCCTCATAACCCTTCCATGGTAGTAACTTTTTGTTTATTAAACAGGGCCTCCTCTTCTGCTAGGTCAATATCCACGCTCATAGGTCCTTGAAGATCAAAAGCTTCAGTGAAAGTCACTCTATCTAACATGCAAAGTATAGACTTGTCATGCTTGTGGAAAGCTTGTGTCATTAGATTGTATGCTTGAATTAGCACTTTCATGAGGTCTACATCCTAAAATACCTTAGGTACTATCAACTTTCCCAAGTTCCTATCCCATGGGTTTGAAATAGGAGGGCCTCTAATTCTATTGTTATAGAAAAATATGAAGAAATCATACCCAGTTGTGTTTGGGCAGTCAGCATCCCTATAGAATGCATAAGGGTCCCTCCATTCATAAGCATTAGCTGATTACAAATTTGAGGATCCAGGCAGTAGTTTCATCCATTCTTCAACGTATATGTTTGTCCTCTTTGTTCTTGAATGCACAACAAAACTCTTTTCTAGTACTGCAACAACATCAGGAGATCCTTGTTCTACCATTCTTTTAAGTATACTAAACTCTAAGAAGTAAGCTCCTTTTCTATCTACACTTAAAGCCAAAGGTTTCAACTCTCTGGTTTCTCTTCGACTTTGGAAATTATGGATGCTCTGTGAAGTCATTGAAGTGTGAATTATATTTAATAACTAATAAGTAACAAGCAACTCACAAGTACAACCAGGCTACCAGCCACCAGGCCACCTAATCTATTAAAAATTAAAATCTCATCAAGCACACATGTATGAAATTAGTAATTACCTTTTTTAGAAAAGTGTCACTGTTAACTGTCACTTCTAGCATAGATTTGGCGGTGATCTAAGAGAAAATAATTAGCATGTTACCAAAGTGACACTAATGGTACATCTAACCCTAGGTCCCTATCTCAACTTTGCTAAATTGCTACCTACAAATCAGGGGCCTTGGCCCTTGGCCATTTGAATTTGAAATCCAAAAACTTTGAGAGTTGCGAAGTCATGCAACACCTTTTCAAAACTTCAGGACTATTAAACTAACTAGAAAAATGAAACCTTGAGATGTTACGACATAGCCTGACATGCCACATGACTCTTGTACTTCACACTTTCCACATGGCATGCAACTTACCCTCCATCTCTCACTTTTCAACACCTTACGAAGTTACACACAAAGTTAGTCAAGACTTCAGAACCCCTAACCATCATAATAAATTAACCATTGAGAAGTTATGAAACAACCAGACGTAACTTTAGAACTAATCACCATCATAATAAATTAACCATTGAGAAGTTATGAAATAGCCAGGCATAACTTCAGAACCGATCACCATCATAATAAATTAATCATTGAGAAGTTACAAAACAACTAGGCATAACTTCAGAACCAATCACCATCATAATAAATTAACCATTGAGAAGTTACGAAATAGCTAGGTGTAACTTCGGAATAGATCACCATCATATTAAATTAAACGGAAAGAATTTACTAAACAACTAGGCGTAACTTTAGATCTTGGAGTGGGTTCCACTTTATTTAGTACTCTTATTTAGCATTTTGGTTTACTAATTACAATTTACATATTTTTCAATTTATAAATAATAAAACTATTGTTTAATTTCATGATTCATGTAACATGTTACTGTATTAGAATTTAGTGTATTGACTATTGAAATTTAAAGTATTAGCAAATAATGCATATTACATAAAACTAAAAATAGTAACACTATTTGAAAAAGAATCTTCTGACTTCTCAATGTTTCATTTGTATATAGTATTACAAATTTATAGACTGCAGTATTACTATGAAATTTAAAAACTGGTATACAATATATTATATACATAATACTGGTAACTTAAACTGAATCACTGATTCACAATTTTACTAAACAGTTGTGGTTTCCCAAGAAGGAGAAGCGACAAGCTTCCAACCATTTCCAAAACCCAAATAAAAAGTACATTTGATTATTTCGTATTTACAAATTACAACTTACAAGTAACAAAAAATTTCATAAGATCCACAAAGAAAAAAAGATTAGTCAATGCACAGACCAGCAAATAATGGGATCATCTGATTCATCTCCTCCTGGAATGCCTCCTGGTCGAAGCCATGATCGTAAAAAATGGCGCGCATCTCCGCCTTGTCATGTTCTACTTCAAGTTCAAACATGTCGCTTTGGTAACTAGTGTAATTGGTAGCATGATCCCATGCTGCAGACATTAGATGACTGAGGAAATCCTACTGAATCTCCTCCTCCATATCCAAATTTGGTTGGATGACAGGTTTTGGGTTCTCATTTGATGATCCCTCAACTACTGGAAGACCCATTTTGTGAAAGTGCCTAGAAAATACAAATAATCACCAACTTGTCATCCAAATTTAAAAATTTAGAAAGTGCCCATGCTCTGCAATTCCACTACCGAGGAGTATATAAAGAAAATAATCACCAACTTGCCAGCCACAATAAATTTTGAAGGAATGTTTCACATAATGTGGCTTGCCTAGGAAAAGGAAATTAATGAATATCAGTAAAGAAAAATTGCAGACATTGTAATATCTTGTGTAACTTGGCTCCGAAGTCAAAAAGAAGAATAATGAATATTGATGAATCACAACTCATATCCCATAAAATTATCCTTTTTAATGTCTAATCAAAATCCTAGCCTAGATTATGTACCACTCAAGTTACGCAAAATACCAGCGTTGCCTCGGAACCACCATATCCTAGCTACAATTTTAAATTTTGTACTAACAACTTGGCAGCCGCATTAAACTTTCATGTAATGTGACTTGGCTCTGAAAAGAAAGATAATGAATGTTTATGATTCATAGCTAAGATATTGTACAAATTAACCTTTTTTAACATCTAATCAAAATCTTATCATCGTTAAGTCTCATTAATTGTACTTCAGTGTTCAATGTCACTATAACTTCATGGCTAAGTTACGCAGGCTGCCAACGTGGCCTTGAAACCCCCATATCTTACATGTGATTATAACTTCCGAAGTCACACATATTGTCAACTTGTCCTTTGCGTATCTTCTTGGCCTTCAACTACAAAGTGCTAGCATAACCGCCAAAGTCACACACGCTGTCAACCTGACCATTACATATCTTCATAACTGTTAGCATTGACCCTCCTTTTAGCCTATCGAAACTGCGCACACTGTCACCAGTCACCACAAACTATGCCAAAGCTATGAAAATGCCAAATTGTCAACCACAAACTTACTTGAACTTTGCATATCTTCGTGGCCTACAACTCTAAACCACCAACATAACAGCCAAAGTCACGCACACCATCAACATGACCATTGCGTATCTTCATAACCATTAGCCATCGACCCTCCTTTTAGCCTGCCGAAGCTACACAAAATGTCCTCACAAATTGGTCATTCGTAAATGACATGTAGTCCTATCACTATGTTTTGAATATTCACCAATTTATATTTTTTATAATATAAATACTATTTTATATTTGCCAATTTATATTTTTTATAATATAAATACTATTTTATATTTGCCAATATATTTTTTGGTAGTTATGAAACAAAAAAACAATTCACAAAGATAGTTTCACATATTTTTAGGAAGCATCAATGATTCACCAATTGAGATTATTTTTTTTTCTTTGAAAAGAAAAAAAAATTGCCAAATTTTTTTTTTTCTTTCTAACTTTCACCACTTTTTTACACCTTTTCTGAAGGGGGGTTTCTTAAAGATTACCCTGCTCCACTAACATCCAAAAGATCAAGGAGGTTGCTGAGAAGATGGAGCTTCTTGAGTCTAATGCAACCACTATGGTTAGGAATCTCTCCCGACCTTTCTTTCTGGTGTTTCTTACTTGTCTCTATTTTTTGTTTGTTCTGTCTCTGTCATGGTAGTTCTCTCGGCCCTACCAGTGGCCTATTTCATTTTTTTTAATGTTGTCTTATGACGTGAACTTTGAAAGCTATATTTCTATTTGTATTTTGTTTTAGGCACCCTATAAAACCCATTTTACGTAATTAAACACTTATTGGAGCTAGATTATGCCAACTATGCCTACGTAATCTTAACATATGAATGTTGTTTATGCTAACACAATCACTTAAGTGTGACTTAGGGACTAAAATTATTATGCAAATGATGCAAGACTAGTATGAACAACATAATATAAAGTGGGTCTAGGCAACTATGCCATGTTAGATTCTTACATGCACAATTAATCATGCAAATAATATCTCACAAATAGCGAAAAAGAGAGAATCTATTAGGATAAAATTCTTCTAAAAAATATAGACATTCAATTCATGTAAAAGTGATAGATCGAGTAATGTATGGAGATCTCAACATGAATACTCCCAAAATAACTACATAAATCATGAAAATATAATCCATATCCCCCCATAAGAGGAAAATAAAGACACTATGATTCTCCCCATTATGAATAGTACCATGTAGGAATGGTATGTGTCTATAGCCAAAAACTTATCCAATTCTTAAAAAGCACTTGTCTCCCTTTACAAAGAAAAAAAAGTATGTATCAATGGAAGAATAATTGTTATTTACGATATGTTGTAAAACATTAAAGTATGAAGAATGATGATAAAGTACTTGAAAGCTTCTCATTTGTCTCGTCCATGAAATATGGTAAGGTTACTATCCAATCAAGGAGAAACCTAATCAACAAAGAATGAGGAAAATTAGAGCTATGGGAAAACTAATGTAGAGCATACTCCAAATACAAATATAATATGAAAAGATGAGGGAAAACATTATCATCATAGAGGATAGCTAATCCGTCAAATTTATCATCCAACCTTGTAGTTTAAAGAAAGATAAACTAAGGCTTAAATACTAGAAACAAAGCCATCTAAAAAATTAAAATATGAAAAATTAAAAATATATCCTCCAACTGAATTTGAAAGGAAATGATATTCCTATTGATCATGAACAAAAAAAGACTCAAAGGAATTTGGATAAGGATTCAACAACACTTAGTGTGGTCATCTATCTATGAAGAATAATTAAGAACCTCTAGAGAAACCTCATCTAAAGCCTTAGAATAATAAAAAATATTAAATCCTCTAGTAGTATATCAATCTAATGGTATCCATTGTGAAGGAGAAAGAAGCACAATAAAATGAGAAATGTGATCATCTTGGAATGGATGGATATCATGATCTCCATGTATAACTCTTATATTTTAGTTCAAAGTGCATGAGGATACTAAAAATATATAATTGACTCCTGAATTTCACCATATAGATCCATAGAAATACCTCCTCAGATATGATCCATTTTTTATATCAAGAAAAATACCCTTTGATGTGACCTACATAGATGAATAAGATAATACAAATGTGGAAAAACATGAATCTATCTAAAATGGATTATGATCACACCCCTTCATTTTCTATAGTTAACACTCTTCAAGAAAATCAAAGAAGGATGAAATAAATAACCCATTATAGACTATGAAAATTATTTAAAACCTTAATGATAGAACCTACATGTGAATATAGAAGCCTTCACATATGATATTCAATTGAAAATTAAGTTCCCCCACAACTTATGCTCCTCGTAGAGTCAACATATCCAAGATATCAAGAAAATTCTTAAAAAGTACAAAAACTCAATAGATTATTTGTATGGTTAGAAAAAAATGCATAGATTAAATGCTAGAGCTCTTCAATACCTTCCCAATTTTGTAAGGATCGTGGTAGTTAGAGCTTGTTGGAAGAAGGTTATGATCTTAGGAGTCCAAATAGAAGGGTTGAATTCAAGTTGCAGATACATGACAAAATTGAGTCGTTTGGCTTGCACCATTATATAGAGTTAGAGAAATCATCTTTTTTACAATATGTGGATTGCAAAAACAAAGTATATATACCCAAGGTATGATCCATTTTGAAATATTGCCTATATGGAGCCTAATAAAAATAATGTTGATGTTAGAACCTTAGGCAAATTAACCCTTAGCCATTGATGTGACTTGCTTTCTTTAAAACAAAAAAATATGGGGCCTAGACTTAAGGATGAAAATTATTTAGCAAGAATTTTTGCGGTTCTCAATTTTTCTAACTGCAATGGTAGATTAAGAGTAGACCCTAGATAATTTAGATTATCATCTATCTCCTAGAGTAGAAAACTATCTCTTCTTGAAAATACCTTGAAACATTGCAAAAATAGGCTAGATGAACCTTCAATTAGAAAATATCTATGTGAGAAATATCTTAATTCTTTTATATAGGAACGGGTTTGCAAGGTCGTAACTTTGATACCATGTAGGAATCATGAGAAGCCTATCATGAAGATGAAAACTTCAAAGGATTATCAAAGAAATATGTCTCTCATAAGAGAATGTTCTAACAAGAGCTTCCAATAACAATGAGATAATACTCAATGAGATACTTCATATGATATTGACCTCATATTATATGATGTGAAATGGATGTTCCTTATATAGGACAAGTAGATGAGGTAGGTACAATTTTCCTTGATACAAGCATTAAATATCTCATACAATATAATAACTTAGATATCAATAAAATTTTAAATAAAGTACAATTATCTATTTTTATAAATTCCATCTATGATAACTGACTTGGTACAATGGATAATATTAAATGTTTAGATACTAAAATAACTTATGACGTGTAATTTATATTAACCATGCCTAATTTAGCCCAACATGTAAATGATTATTATGATAAAAATTGTAAGAAAAATTGACTCAAGATAGACCCATTATGTAATGAGACAAACATGCTAAATGGGAGAAGGATACACTAATTTAATGTTCAACATTGTTTTGGATTGCTAACAATATGGACGACAACCACCATAACAGTCAAGAGATGTGTTAAATTAAGAATATATATACTAATATTGTTAGCTAAATCTTCGTTGTTGTGACTGCTACTACTTGTTCTTCGCTGCACTTTTTTTGTGGGGAATGATGAAAATTAGTATTATGTGAGCTGCAGTCTTCATTTTTGAATTGCTACTTCAATAGTTCTCAAAACAAAATTTATGTTTGCCGCTGTTATGTCTTGCGGATAATCCCTTCAAAACTGAATAATCTCATGTCACTTCATCCAATAGAAAAAAAATGCTTAAGGGACTTAATTTGAAAACAAATTGAAGTTGCGCATCCACGCTATTTTAAACGTTACATTGACAATTGAGCTACACATCCACGGTATTTTAAACTTTACATCCACATGTTTTAATTGTTGTAGTAGATGAAACTTGCCGTATCGAAAAATCATACCCTCCTCGTACAAGTTGATTACTGTATTGAAAAATCATACCCCCCTCGGACACGTTCATAAATTAAGGGGAATTTGGTATTCTTCCACTCCGAAAAAGAGCACACACAAAAATGAACGTCGGTAGGTAACATGTGATTTTAGGTACATCCGCGTGTCACGGAAGCAGAATTTCAGTTCCAGTGGGAATTTCATCTGGCAAATAGCCTGTAGAAGGAGGCCAATTCCAACCACTAAAAGCAAGCAAAAGAATTTATTCATTGCAAAGCATGGAGAATTCTGGAATGAGAATGAGAGGGAGTGCAATTGTCTTGGCAGTTGCTCTGCTGCGGGCATCTGCATTTGCGGGAAACATAACAGCATATTGGGGCCAGAATGGCGAGGAAGGGCGATGAAGCTTCTCTGGCGGAAACCTGCGCAAGCGAAAACTTCGAAGTTGTGATGGTCTCGTATCTGCTCATCAATGGCACTGCCAACAAGGAGATGCCGGAGCTCAACCTTGTAGACTACTCAATAGATTCCCTGAACGCCGCTATCAAATCCTGCCAGGACATCTGTCGCAAGCATAGAGCATGCGCAGAACCTATCTAGTTATCTGTGGGATAACTTTCTTGGAGGGGAGTCGGAGTCCAGGTCTTCGTAGACGCCGTTCTGGAAGGCATTGACATTTGCGTCTATGAAGCATCAGCGGAGTACTGGGACGATCTGGCCAAGGCGATCTCTAATCTTAGGACGTCCTCCGAGAAGGTCTATCTCAGCGCTGCTCTGCAATGCCCCTATCTCGACTATTGGCTCGGAACGGCCTTGGCGACGGGGCTGTTCGACTACGTTTGGATGCAGTTCTTCGACAATCGTACCTATGAGTATGTCAGCAATGCTTCCAATCTGGTGAGCACATAGAACCTGTTCAAAGACAGGGCTTCTACCTCGGCCTTCTGGCCGCGCCCGATCTGTCAGTGGCGGGTACATTGAGCCGGACATACTCATCTCCGATGTGCTTCCTGAGATCAATGTCTCTTCGGAATATGGAGGAGTCACGCTGTGGACAAAGTATTGGGATCAGAAAACAAATTATAGCTGACCCATTAAAGATGATGTAATAATGAAGCCGTCCACTGTTGCTGTGCTTAGTTTGGCTTCTGTCTAAGAAGGAGAAACATTAGTAACATTAAGTAACAGGAGAGCTTAGGAATAACTCGGCTTGCTTTCGTTCAGCTCTTTGATGAGTGGAGATAATATATGTAATGATTTTATATTAACTATATACAAATTAATCGTATTAGGGGATTCGCTACTAGATTAATAACAAATAATAAATAGATAGTTTTCTATATATATATATATATATATATATATATATATATATATATATATATATATATATATATATATATATATATATATATATATATATATATATATAAATGTGTGCAATATTCTTCTTATATGAGAGCATCTTTAAAGTAATATAACTGAATTAGATAACAAAATTGTGAAGGAGAAAAAACAAATAACAATTATTTATTAATTCGTTATATAATTTATGTATCTGTAGATAATATTTGAAAGTGATTTCATTTCCATAAAAAAATATACATAATCTTCTCTATATGAGAATAATTTATAGATATTATTCACTAATCACTTTATGCCATTTTTATGTATCAGGAGTGGATTTTGACAAATAAATAGTTAATCATTGGCCACAAAAGATTCAATTTACTTCAATTTCTCCTCAATCATTTAGATCTTGGATGTAATTCTCATAATTCATGTGTTTGTTTTCCAATCACACCCTTTGATCTTATGGTAATCAAAATATTGATTATTGTTAAATACCAAGATGAGTTTGGTTTCAGTTTATCAAAAGGTATGCCATAGGAAATATAAGCATATCTTCTATAATAAGTTGTTGAAATACTACATCCTTAGGTTCCTTAAGGGTGATAAATTTCTTTTTTTTTTTTTGGATGGATAATAGGCCGAAGCCAAGATCAACATGGGGCTCAAGAAGACTTGAACCCAAGACCTCCCAAATGAGAGGCTCCCAACTTACCATTGCATTGTGGGGTGTTCCCCATAATAAATTTCTTGTTAGTGTTATTTGGGTTCTTTTTTAAATTTTTTTCTAGTAGGATAGAGATTGTTGACCTACAACTAATTTACAACTGATTGGAGAGATTGTTGAAATAGTGATTGAAGATCACAATGAAAAGTGGTTGTATAGATATACAATATGTTAAATCAGTATTATGTTGTCATTGATGTCAACTAGTTTCTTATTAGTTTGACAAGTACTTATCTTGTAAGTTATCTTACCAAGACATCTAAATAATGGTGAAAGATGGTCACAACAGATGAGGATAAGGAATGCATTGGATAACTTATTGATGAGTCTCTGATCTCATTATATTGACTTTAGTATGTTGTATTCATCTATTATGGAGAAAGGAACTAAAAGACACAAAGCAGTGTTGGTCGGTAAAAGAGAACAGTTTAATGTTTACTGAGAATCTCAGTGTAAACATCGATGACAGTATACACTGACGCAGTCTGTTGTATACCGAGCACAAGTTTAACCGATGAAGGTTTACCGATGTATTACTTTGTTAACCAAGGAGAATAGAAAAGCATTTAATGATATTGATGAGCTGGATTCGCATGATTTCAAGGTGAAAAGTCAAAGTTTGTTACAAGGATCTACGACTAACAAAATTCAAGGAAAATCTAACGAAGGAGATTGAAACATGTTAATGACACATCAGCTGAGGAAGTTTTAAGCGGAAAAATCAGTGGATATGATTAAGCGGCAAAAATCTGATGGATGAAAATAAAATGGCTTACATGCTTATTTAAGGGAAAAGAAAATACATTGTATTTTAAGAGTCAGAGAATCTGAAGAAGAAGAAGGAGATACTACAGGAGTGAAGCATGAACTAGCATTCATGCATTTATGATCAAACAGGTTACTGAATCGAGCTGCAGAAACTGAGCTACACAATGAACAAACCGAGCTACACAGAGCATCTTACCGAGTGACTGTAAGTGGAATTGATATTAGATCTGAAGTGATATAATGGTCATAAAACATTGTTGAGCATAACATTGATCTGGAACTGCAATTTGTTGTATTAAGGTAGATCAACCTACTGTGACTTTCTAATAATTGTAAACAGTGAAAATCTCTTAACTGAGTGGACTTTTAAGTCTTATTTGTGTTTCATTCTGACAAGTGAAACATTGTTATCCTGTAAATCAGCACAATGAGTGACAGAAGATTGAAAGATAACTTCTAGTGTAAAATTCTCTAACCAGGTCACACCTAACAGTGTGTATTGTAACCTTTAATAGGGTTGGGTCCTCGTAGGCCTCACTTCAAAAGAGTGAAATTTTTAGGTTGCCGGTTCCCAAGTGGTTTTTCCCTTAACAGGGTTTCCACGTTAAATCATTGTGTTATGTGTTGATTGTGATATCTGTTTGCTATCATACTTTACATTTTAGCTATTTGATTTAATCGATAATTAGAGTCTTAATTGAAGATCGGTAAAAACACAAATAGTGAATCATATATATGTTTACTGACTATCAAAAATTTGAGAAATAGTACTTAGGATTATTCATTTTGTTTTGGGACTTTAATAACTGATTCACCCCCCTCTCATTTATTCTAACAATTGGTATCAGAGCTGTTTGGTTGCTTGGAACAGAGTTTTAAGGACTTGAGCATAAAGATCACAAAATGAATAAAAGGGAAGTGCCTAGACTGAACAAAGATAACTTCTTAGTATGGCAACAAAGAATGAAATTGCATATAGTTAGAATTGGTGGAGATGCACTACATTTTATGACAACTGGCTACAATGAACCAACTGGTCCTCTGACTGTGCAACAACTAAAAGGCAAGCATGATCACAATGTAGCAATGATGGAACTTGTTGCTGCTTGTACCGACGCTAAATTTGAAGAAATCAAAGGATTGACTACTACTAAGGCAATGTGGGATAGATTAGAACAAGTATATAGTGGTAACAAAAATGTCAAAAGAGCTAGAGCAGAAAGCTTGAGAGGAAAATTTGATGAAATGAGAATGAAAGAAGGAGAAAATATTGTTGAATATTCAAATAGAATTAAAGAAGTTGTTTATGCTATATGAGCTTCTAATGGAGTAATTGAAGAAGAGACAATAATCAGTAAAATCCTCAGAACCTTGCTACCTGTCTATGCAATCAGAGTATCGGCAATTCATGAGAACTGAGACACATCCAATCTTACACTTGATACCCTGATCGGTAAGCTTACTACCTTTGAGTTGAACAATTTTGATAACAGTGTTGTACCTTATGTTGAGTCTGCTTTCATGTCTTCTCTGAAGATTGGGAAATCTAGCAAGAAAAATAGAAATAATAATGACAGTGATACTGATGATGACCTTGATGAGCTTGAAGCATTAATGGCTAGAAGATTACCAAAAGGTAAAGGGATATATAGAGGTAAGTTACCCTTGGCATGCTTTAATTGTAAGGAAGTAGGTCATATTGCTGCTAGGTGTCCTCAGAAGAGAAATGATGATGATGAACCGAGAGATAAATCTGAAGGAAGCTATGGGAGGAAAGTTAATAGAAGCTACTGACATAGTAATAGAAATGACCGAAAGGACAAAGGTAAAAAGGCTTGTTATATAGTTGAAAATACTAACTCTGAGTCTGATTCTAATGATGAAGAGGTAGTGTTTGTTGCAATGAAGGAAGATTCAGAAGAAGATGAACAACAAGATGAATCAGCCCTGATCTCACGGATAAGCAAGAATGAAACATGGATCATTGAAAGTCGCTGTACACATCATATGATAGGTGATGTAGATAAAATTTGATGAATTAGTTGAATATAATGGTGGATCTGTAAGAATGGGAAATGATGCCCCATGCATTGTGAAAGGTAAAGGTACCCTTGTAATTAATGATAGAATAAAATGTGAGAATGCTTACTGGGTATATGGACTGAATTACAATCTGTTAAGTGTGGCATAGCTAAACAATTTAGGCCACAAACTAGTGTTTGAAAATAAAAAGGTGAAAATCTATGAAAGTGATGGAAGACTTGTTGGGACTGGTACTCAAACCAGAGGTAATCTTTTTCAACTTGATATTGATGAGTCTTCTTGTCTACTTATGAAAGATGAAGATGCTTGGCTATCGCACAAGAGATTATGTCATGTAAACTTTGATAATATGATCAAAACTAGTAAAAAGAAAAGAGTTAGAGGTTTTCCTAACCTATTTAAGCCTGATCATACTTTATGCCATGAATGTCAGAAAGGAAAAATGACCAAATCTAGTTTTAAGAGTAAAGACTTCTCAACAAAGAAGATTCTTGAGTTGGTTCATATTAACCTATGTGGACCTATGAGAACTCAAAGCTATTATGGTGATAGATACTTTCTTCTCTTTGTTGATGATTATACTAGATTGATGACTATGATGTTTTTGAAAGAAAAGTCTGAAGCTTTCAAAATGTTTAAATGGTATAAGGCTTAAGTAGAAAAAGAAACTGTAAAGAAAATCAAATGTCTTAGATCAGATAGAGGTGGTGAATTTATATCTGATGAATTTACTAACTTCTGTAATGAGCATGGAATCCAAAGGCAGGTGTCAGCACCAAGAACCCCACAACAGAATGGCATTGCTGAGAGAAGAAATAGATCCATAATTGATTGTCCTAGGACACTGATGATACAAAAGCATGTTGCTCAGAAATTCTAGAGAGAAGTTGTAAGCACTGCAGTCTATGTTCTTAACCGAGTATAGTTGAAGAAAGACACCAACTGAACACCATATGAACTTTGGTTTGGACACAAGCCCAATATCACAGATGAGCAGATTAAGGAACTAGAAGATTACAGATAGTTCACTTACTATGAGTTTCCTAAGTTTCAACCACCACAAACTACTTCAACCAGTGAATAGATAAATAATGTACCACAACCAACAGAACCAATAGAACATACCGATGATCAAGGAGGAGCTCCCGAGCAAGCTAAAAAACCAGAATAGAATACACAATAGGATTCACTAGATAGAAGATCTAGGATACTGGAAAGATTTGTTAGAAGACATCATCCTGAAAATCAGATCATTGGAGATAAGACTACTAGAATGCAAACGAGAAGCAAAACAAGATAAGGTACTTTCTTAGTTTGTGAATTTGAACCTAAGAATGTACAAGTTGCTTTCGATAATGAAGAGTGGGTCAAAGCAATGACTAATGAAATTGAGTAGATTGAGAAAAACAAGACATGGACCTTAGTACCATGACCTAAAGATAAGAATGTAATTGGTACTAAATGGATTTTCAGAAACAAGCTGAATGAAAATGGAGAAGTGACAAGAACAAAGCCAGACTTGTATGCAAAGGTTATGCGCAGGAAGAAGGGATAGATTATGGTGAGACATTTGCACCTGTTGCAAGACTTGAAGGTGTTAGAATGTTACTGGCATATGCTACACATAAGAAATTTAAGGTATACCAAATGGATGTCAAGTCGGCTTTCTTGAATGGAATACTTGAAGAGGAAGTCTACATTGAACAACCTAAAGGATTTGAAGATCCAGACAGCCGAGATATGGTTTGTAGACTACACAAAGCACTGTATGGGTTGAAACAAGCACCAAGAGCATGGTATGAAAGATTGCACACCTATCTATTAAGTATTGGATTTATCAGAACAAGTGATAATAGTAACTTGTCTATGAAAGGTAACACTGATGATACTATTATCATAGCTAAAATATTTGTTGATGATATAATTTTTGGAGGAAGAG
The DNA here is from genome assembly GCA_027943335.1 of Chamaecyparis obtusa. Lineage (NCBI taxonomy): Eukaryota > Viridiplantae > Streptophyta > Pinopsida > Cupressales > Cupressaceae > Chamaecyparis > Chamaecyparis obtusa. The sequence goes on from BSBK01012636.1 coordinate 43,296, forward strand.
ACAATGTGTGTAAATCATTTGCTGATGAAATGCAAAAAGAGTTTGAGATGTCAATGTTTGGAGAGATTAAGTTCTTTCTAGGACTATAGGTGATTCGGCACAGTGATGGAATCTTCATCACTCAATCAAAATACATAAAGGAGGTTTTTGAAGACATTCGGCATGGAAGATGCAAAACCAGTGGGAACATCGATGGCTACTGGATGTAAGTTGACAAAGGAAGATGAGACTACCAAGGTAAATCAGACACTTTACCAATCCATGATTGGTAAGCTGATGTATGTAGTTCATAGTAGACCAAATATAGCTCATGCTATTGGTATAGTTGCAAGATTTTCTATAAATCCAAGAGAATCACATATGATAGCTACAAAAAGGATATTGAGATATCTTAAGAAGACAGAAGATTATGGTTTATGGTATTCAAGAGATGGTAAATTTGAACTAAAAGTGTATACCGATGCTGACTGGGCTGGTAATGTGGATGACAAAAAAAGTACAATTGGAGGAGCATTTTTCTTTGGAGATAGACTTGTAACCTGGACAAGCAAGAAGCAGAGTTGTATTTCTCAATCAACAGCTGAAGCAGAATATGTTGCTGCTACAACAAATTGTTCAAATATAGCCTATATCAAGCAAGTGTTGGAAGGTATGAATGAGGTGAGCACTGATCCAGTGACTATCTATTGTGACAACACTAGTGCTATAAACATATCAAAGAATCTGACAATGCACTAAAAAACAAAGCATATATCAATTAAGTATCATTACTTAAGGGAACAAGTGTAGGAAAAGCAAGTTAAACTGGAGTTTGTTACATCAAAAGAACAATTTGCAGAAATTTTTACAAAGCCTCTGCCAAAATATACTTTTGAATATTTGAGGAATAGACCTTGGGGTTTGTCCCCTGTCTATCAGTCACTAAGGTGCTTTGGAATGCTGCATCAGCTCATTATATCAGAAGATCATTCATGTTGATGCTAGCATAGATCACACTTTGATTAAGTTCAAGGTTGTGATTAAGTTTGAAGAATAGATGGAGATATTAGTATATCAAGATACAATGAAGTAGACTGGACAACAAGGATGTTTGTTTATTTTTTTCATTTGGCATTGTTGTCAAAGGGAGAGAATAGGCAAATATGAATGAGTGAAAGGGAGAGAATTTGTACTATAAAGACAAAAGGTGAAAATACTGAACAGGAAGAGTTAAGGATGAACTATCTAAGGGAGAGCTTATGACAGACAAAGTTGTAGAGTATATGTTTGGTATGTGTTTGGCACATTCATATTATTTGAGTTGCCATCAATGCCAAAGAGAGAGATTGTTGACCTACAACTGATTGGAGAGATTGTTGAAATAGTGATTGAAGATCATAATGAAAAGTGGTTGTATAGATATACAATATGTTAAATCAGTATTATGTTGTCATTGATGTCAACTAGTTTCTTATTAGTTTGACAAGTACTTATTTTGTAAGTTATCTTACCAAGACATCTGAAGAATGGTGAAAGATGGTCACAACAGATGAGGATAAGGAATGCATTGGATAACTTATTGATGAGTCTCTGATCTCATTATATTGACTTTAGTATGTTGTATTCATCTATTATGGAGAAAGGAACTAAAAGACACAAAGCAGTGTTGGTTAGTAAAAGAGAACAGTTTAATGTTTACCAAGAATCTCAGTGTAAACACCGACGATAGTATACACTGATGCAGTGTGTTGTATACCGAGCACAAGTTTAATTGATGAAGGTTTACCGATGTATTACTTTGTTAACCGAGGAGAACAAAAAAGCATTTAATGATATTGATGCGATGCATTCACATGATTTCAAGGTGAAAAGTCAAAGTTTGTTACAAGGATCTACGACTAACAAAATTCAAGGAAAATCTGATGAAGGAGATTGAAACATGTTAATGACACATCAGCCGAGGAATTTCTACCATGATATGTTTGTATGGCTTGATTATTTGGGTCAATTGAAACAAATAGTGGCAAAATTATTTGGACTATAACATTGATCTCGTGTTGTCATTTGTAAATTATTAAGGACATTCTTCATCTCTACTATACTTGTTCAAATATTTAGCCATAAGAGAATTGGTTGTAACTTGTTTTAGAATGTAAAAACTTTTGGAATGAGGGAAATTCTCTTGGAGTGCGGGATATTATTTTTTGAGATGTTAGATATATTTTAGAATAACTAAAGTATGAAATAAAAAAAGAGTGACGTGTTGAAGGAAGATATGATCAACTAAGGTTATTTAATGTTTGGAAAATATAAGTAGAAGAAGCTTGAGTGAAATGTGATGGCCTAAATAGATAAAAAATTATAAGAGGTTGAGCTAGTGATTTTGGGTATTTAGATATTTAGGTGGTATAGAGAAATGAAGAAATAAAATACTATGGAAAGGAGGATTTAAAATATGAGCTATAGTGAATGTTGTAGTTAGGTGGATCAAGTTAGATGGCGTAATGAGATAAAATTGAGACATGGAGAATGAATGATGGTCATGAGTGTGAAAAGTTCAAGAAGGTATTGATTATTGTGGGTATAATTTTTTCCATCATTTTTTGTTCATTGTGTTACCAACATCTCTATATATCATGTTTTCTTCTTGTGAAAAAGATTTTCCACTGGAATTTTGAAAATTTATCTCATCATGTCTCCCAAATTAAACATTTCATATATGGAAACATGCCTTGTGCCTCAAATTTCAACTTGTTTATATTTCTTAAGCTTATGACA
>BSBK01012637.1:2500-62171 GCA_027943335.1 Chamaecyparis obtusa
ATATATTGAAAGGATCAAGACAAGTGTTAGTGGAATCAAAACTTCTGGAGGAAAAATTGATGATGAAATTGTTAAAAGTAAGGTTCTTAGAACATTACTTCCTATTTATGCAATAAGAGTTTCTGCTATTCAAGAAAGAAGACGAGAAGAAAATCACAATATAACTTTGGATGCCTTAGTTGGAAGATTGACAGCCTTTGAACTGGATAACTATGACAACTATGTTCCAACTTTTAAAAATATTGAATAAGCTTTTGAGGCCAAACTTTCACTCAAGAAAAGGAAGAAAATCCAATCAGAAAGTGAAGAAGAATTAGAGGAAAGTTCTGATAGTGATCTTGAAGTTATTGAAGCATTACTTGCAAAGAAATATTCAAGAGGTAGAGGAAAATACAAAGGTAAAACTCCCTTAATATGTTTTTCATGTGAAGAAATTGGTCATATTGCAGCTAGGTGCCCAAACAAGCAAAGCAAAGATGAGAAGAAAGGTTACAAGTACAATGGCAAGAAGAACTTCAAATCATTCAAGGATAAAGGTAAGAAAACATATTTTTTAGCTAAAGATTTAGATGATAGTGAAGAAAAAATTGTTTTCATTGCTGTAAAAGATGATTCTGATAATGATGAAGATGAGATGGCACTTATCTCTCATATAAGCAAGAATGATACATGGATTATAGACAGTGGATGTTCACATCATATGACTGGTGACAGGACTAAGTTTGAACACTTTGAAAACTTAGATGGTGGTAATGTAAGGTTTGGAAACAATGAACCTTGTTGTATACAGGGATAACTTTAGTGGCGAATATTCTCCAATTGGCAAATTTCACTCATCGGGGACCCAAAATTTGGTGAAAAAATTCAGACTTTCAGGGTGGCCACATCGCCCGCACTTTATAAAAATTGGGTCCCATGCATTGGCAAATCGCCAATAGTGACATGGAATTATTTTTATTTCAGCAATGACTTCACCAATCAAATTAATTTTTCCACATAATAAATTTAATATTTTTGCCTACAATTTCCTAAGCTTGTCTTAATCGATGGTCATATTTGCCAATATGCAGTGAAAATTTAAGTTAGAGTACAGGTGAAGTACAAAGATTTGACATGTGTCTCTATTTCGAAGACTTTCAATGAAACATTATGGCTTTTAAAACTTTGGTCTGAAATAGACTGACACATGTCTCTATTCCAGAGACTTTCAGGGGAATGGTTGTGTCCTTTAAAAGCTTGGCCCGAAATAGAATTCCTACCATTGATCTCAAATCATCAAATGGTTACAAAAATTAGGGTTATCTCTTGTCAGGAGATGTAAAATTAACTCAGAGTACCTTCATAAAATAATAAAAGTCATTTTATCCCCCGTCAAATAATGATGATTTCTAGGTATAGGTTTTTGTCATCGTGATTTTCTTCAATAATGAAAGATTTGCCAATATTTTATAGAATTTTCATATAATTGAAAAAAAATCGCCAGTATAAATAATATTTTTCCTTTCAAATTAAAAAAAAATCGCCAACAATATTATTTTTTTATACCCAAAATAATGTAGGATTCGCCAAGATTTTATACTTTTTCTAGTGAGGGGGTTTCTTAAAGTTTTCCCTAGTTGTATAAAAGGAAAGGGACGAATTTCATTAACCAAAGAACTTATATGTGATAATGCATATTGGGTTGAAGGACTAAAGCATAATCTTCTAAGTGTAGCACAGCTAATTAACATTGGATTCAAAGTTGAATTCATGAATGGAAAAGCAAGACTCCTGGATGACAAAGGAAAATTGATAGGATCGGGCAAACAAACCAAAGGTAACCTATTTTATCTTGATCTTGGTGAATACTCATGTTTTATTGCTCAAATTGAAGAAAGTTGGTTATGGCACAAAAGGTTATGTCATGTAAATTTTGATAACATGGTGAAAATAAGCGAATTCAAGAAAGTAAGAGGTATTCTTACTTTGAAGAAACCTGATGTTGGTCTATTCAAGAATTGTCAAATTGGTAAAATGGGAAAGTCTAGTTTTAAAAGTAAAAACTATCAGTCTGGAGATATTTTGGAAATTGTGCATACTGATTTATGTGGACCTATTGGAATTGAGAGCTATACTGGAGAAAAATTCTTTATTCTCTTTGTTGATGATTACTCTAGAATGATGACTGTTATGTATTTAAGAGAAAAGCCAGAAGCATTTGAGAAGTTCAAATGGTATTTAGCAAGAGTAGAAAAGGAAACAGGAAAAAGAATAAAATGCTTGACATCAGACAGAGGTGGTGAATTCATCTCCCATGAATTCAATAATTTTTGCATTGAAAGAGGAATCAAAAGATAGGTATCAACCCCGAGAACTCCTAAGTAGAATGGAATAGCTGAAAGAAGGAACAAATCTATCATGGACTATGCAAGGACTCTAATGATTGAAAAGAACATTGCTATGAAATACTGGAAGGAAGCTATCAGCACTGTAGTTCATACCTTAAATCGAGTACAGCTGAGAAAAGACACATTCAAGACTCCTTATGAGCTATGGTATGGCTACAATACAAATGTAAGTTACCTAAAAGTATTTGGTAGTAAATGTTACATCTTAAAAGAATCTAGAAAAGGAAAATTGATGAAGGGTGCTCCCCTTAATACCACAAACACTTAACAGAAATAGAGAAACAACAACAATAATATGCAAGAACAAAAAATTGGTTTCTTATTATCTCTGCAAATGTGGAATTATAAACTTTCAGAATTACAATATGCAAAGCCACATGGGAATTCTCTTACAATATTCTGTAGGACAAAGTCTCGAGTCAATACCCAGAACTACCCTAGACAACACTACAGGCCTTCTTTATATAGGCAATTTCCACTGCCCAAGAAGGTTCTAGAAATTTAGCCCTTAGGGCTGACCAAACTTAGAATTATTTTATTTTACAATTTATTACATCAAAGTCGGCTCAAAATGAGTTTCGAAACCCAAACAAAAATTTTGAAAAAAATTATTTTTTGCCATTTCAGGTGACCCAACTTCCGAAGACCATAAGTCATCACCCGTTCACCCGATTGGCTATTATAACCCCATTTTGGAAAGGCCACAAAGTGCTCTATAGGCTTGACCAACACAATGTGCTCGTCACCCAAATTTTCAACCTCATCTAGGGCCTCTAAAGCCTTCAAAACTGAGTTCAAAGTTTTTGTACCCTACTGCCAATACTGAAAATCTTCAATATCTTCAAAACTAGACCTGATCTAGCCATGAAACTTTACTGGTAGGCCGATATGACTGAGATGAACCTCCACATGTAAAATTAGAACATTCCAAGATCGTAAGACCAACTTACTAAAAATAGAAAGTTTCCATAAATAGCAACTCTGCACAAGATAGCCCTTATTGAATACAAAAACATAAATAGTTTTGGGTGATGCAAGATTGCTCTTACACCCAGGATGCTCCTGCATCAGACACCCAAGGTAATTTGAGAAGTGACCCTGTCATGACTCAGGTGTGCAGAGGAAAACCAAGATGGTTAACCTCCTCTTTTGTTAGCCATGATGAATCTTCAATAGGTCATCCTTTCCATTTGACCAAGTACTCTCCATATGTCCTGTTCCTTGTGCTTCTGCCAACACGACTGTCTAGTACGTCTTCAATCTCCTTGATATCTGAACTGGTTGCTGGAATACTCCACAGTGCTGCTGCAACCTCATATTCAACACCTCCTTCATGATACTCTGTCAAATCTAAAATGTTAAACACTGGTGAAATATTTAGCTCAGTAGGCAATTCTACCTCATATGCATTTCCCGAATCATGCTTCTTCAATATCTTACATGGTCAAAACTTCTTCATTTTCAACTTGTTATATGTACCAACCAAAAATTGCTCCTTCCGCAAATGAACCATGACTTCATCACCAACCTAAAATTTCTTATGCCTCCTTTTCTCATCTGCCTTAGCCTTATACTACACATTCATCTTGGTAATATGCTTCCTCACATCCTCATGGATGTTCTTCAAGTGTTTTGCAAAATCCTCAGCTTCAGCACTACTTATTTCTCCTTTATCTATCTTTCTCAATTCAGATGCATTTCTTGGACTAATTCCATATACAATCTGGAATGGTGATTTACCAGTGCTCCTATTGACAGAATTATTGTATGCAAATTCTATCTGTGGTAAAATCAAATCCCATCCTGTTGGCTTATCTCCAACCAAACATCTCAGCAGATTTCCCAAACTTCTATTCACCACCTCTGTCTGTCCATCAGTCTATGGATGATGTGATGAACTGAACTTCAAATCTATCTTCAACTTCTTCCACAATGTCTGCCAAAAATATCCAACAAACTTAGTATCTCGATCTGAAACTATGGTCTTTGGCAAACCATGTAGTCTCACCACTTCTCTGAAAAATAATTCTGCTACATGAATAGCATCATTAGTCTTCTTGCAGGGAATGAAATGTGCCATCCTTGAAAATCTGTCAACCACCACAAAAATTGAATCATGCCCCGTTGTGTCCTCGGTAAACCAAGAACAAATTCCATACTGATATCCTCCTAAGGCTTCTCTCCTATAGGCAATGGTTGATACAACCTTGTATTCTACTTCACTCCTTTCGCCATCTGACATACTCTGCAACTCTGTACAAACTTCTTCACATCTTGCTGCAATTGTGGCCAATAATAATTTTCACTAACCAAAGCAAGGGTTTTATCACGACCAAAGTGTCTCGCCAATCCTCCACTATGCTTCTCCTTGATTAGATTCTCCCTCATAGAACTTCGTGGAATGCACAACTGACTCCCTCTGAATAGCATATCATCCTGGATGATGAAATCCAACCATTTCATCCTGTCTAGAGTAATAGGTTCTGTACAAGCTTTCCAAGCTTCACCAAAATTAGGATCCTCTGGATACAAATTCTTGAGTTCCTTGAACCCAACCACCTCAATCTGCATCTCTATCAGCAATAGTTGCCTTCTGCTAAGAGCATCTGCAACCCTGTTAGACTTTCTACTTCTATGTTTCAAAACAAATGTATAACTCTGCAAAAACTCAACCCATTTCAAATGTCTCCTCAATACTATTCATTCAAACCAGATTCAACTCCTTTTAAATGCTTGGCCTTAACCCATTAAGGTATCGGGCAACTTTCTCCTTATCAGCTTTTGCATGGCCTATTCTAATGAGGAGTCGATAGAACTCCTCTGTATACTCTTGAATAGATCTTCCTGCTTGCTTCAAACTTTGCATTTTCTTTAGTAGGTCAAGCTCATAATCAATAGGAATGAACTGTCGCTTCAATTTATCCACCATCCGATCCCGTCTTGTGATTTTATCTTTCCCTCTTCTATTTCGCTCCAACTGAATTTCTTGCCACCAGATCTTCGCATGACCTTTCAATCTGGCCTTCGCAAATTTCACCCTATCAGGATCTTCAAGATCTTTTTACTCAAAATATTCCTCACATTCATTGATCCAGTCAATCAATTGCTCTGGGTAAAGATTTCTAGAAAATGTAGGAACCTCAATCTTGGGTCTTTTCCCAATCTTGGAAATTGCCCGAAAAAGTCTTTCTTCCTCTTGGTTCACAATTTTAGCTTCTCCTTCTTGATATTCTTCTTCAACTTCATCCTCGTTTTCCTCTCTGACATTAAGATTCATTCCTCTATGAATCTATTCTTGCAATGCTCGCAGTTGTCTCTGCAGCTCTTTAACCTCAGGTGTCACAGCACCAGCTCTTCCACCATGTTCTCTTTATGGAGGCATTTTCGTGATGCACGCTGAAACCCTAACCACGGTCTTGGTGAAAACTGCCTCATAGTCGGTGATCTATTTACACACTCAAGAACTCCTGCTCTGATACCACTTGATGAAGGGTGCTCCCCTTAATACCACAAACACTTAATAGAAATAGAGAAACAACAACAATAATATGCAAGAACAGAAAATTGGTTTCTTATTATCTCCACAAATGTGGAATTACAAACTTTCAGAATTACAATATGCAAAGCCACATGGGCATTCCCTTACAATATTCTATAGGACAAAGCCTCGAGTCAATACCCAGATCTACTACCCAGAACTGCCCTAGACAATACTACAGACCTTCTTTATATAGGTAATTTCCACCGCCTGAGAAGGTTCTAGAAATTTAGCCCTTAGGGCCGACCAAACTTAGAATTATTTTATTTTCCAATTTATTACATCAAAGTCGGCTCAAAATGAATTTTGAAACCCAAAAAATTTTTTTGAAGAAAAATTATTTTCTGCCATTTCAGGTGACCCAACTTCCGAAGACCATAAGTCATCACCCGTTGACCCGATTGGCTATTATAACCCCATTCTGGAAATGCCACGAAGCACTCTACATGCTTGATTGGCGCAACATGCTAATCACCCAAATTTTCAACCTCATCCGGGGCCTCTGAAGCCTTCAAAACTGAGTTTGAAGTTTCTGTACCCTGCTGCCAATACCGAAAATCTTCAATATCTTCAAAACTAGACCTGATCTAGCCATGAAACTTTGCTGGCAGGCTGATATGACTGAGATGAACCTCCACATGTAAAATTAGAACATTTCGAGATCATAAGACCAACTTACTAAAAATAGCAAGTTTCTATAAATAGTAACTCTGCACAAGATAGCCCTTATTGAATACAAAAATGATGAAGGGTGCTCCCCTTAATACCACAAACACATAACAAAAATAGAGAAACAACAACAATAATATGCAAGAACAGAAAATTGGCTTCTTATTATCTCCACAAATGTGGAATTACAAACTTTCAGAATTACCATATGCAAAGCCACATGGGCATTCCCTTACAATATTCTATAGGACAAAGCCTCGAATCAATACCTAGACCTACTACCCAGAACTGCCCTAGACAACACTATGGGCCTTCTTTATATAGGCAATCTCCACCGCTCGAGAAAGTTCTAGAAATTTAGCCCTTATGGCCAACCAAACTTAGAATTATTTTATTTTACAATTTATTACATCAAAGTCGGCTCAAAATGAGTTTTGAAACCGAAACATAAATTTTGAAAAAAATTTATTTTCTACCATTTCAGGTGATCCAACTTCTGAAGACCATAAGTCATCACCCGTTGACCCGATTGGCTATTATAACCCCATTATGGAAATGTCACGAAGCACTTTACAAGCTTGATTGGTGCAAAGCGCTCGTCACCCAAATTTTCAACCTCACTTGGGGCCTCTAAAGCCTTAAAAACTGAGTTCAAAGTTTCTGTACCCTGCTGCTAATACCAAAAATCTTCAATATCTTCAAAACTAGACCTGATCTAGCCAGGAAATTTTGCTGGCAAGCTGATATGACTGAGATGAACCTCCACATGTAAAATTAGAACATTCTGAGATCGTAAGACCAACTTACTAAAAATAGAAAGTTTCTATAAATAGCAACTCTGCACAAGATAGCCCTTATTGAATACAAAAACATAAATATTTTTGGGTGATGCAAGATTGCTCTTACACCCAGAATGCTCCTGCATCAGACACCCAGTGTAATTTGAGAAGTGACCCTATCACAACTCAGGTGTGCAGAGGAAAACTAAGACGGTTAACCTCCTCCTTTGTTAGCCATGATGAATCTTCAACAGGTCATCCTTTCCATTTGACCAAATACTCTTCATATGTCCTGTTCCTTGTGCTTCTACCAACACGACTGTCTAGTATATCTTCAATCTCCTTGATATCTGAACTGGTTGCTGGAATACTCCACTATGTTGTTGCAACCTTATCTTCAACACCTCTTTCATGATACTCTGTCAAATCTAAAATGTTAAACACTGGTGAAGTATTCAGCTCAGTAGGCAATTCTACCTCATATGCATTTCTTGAATCATGCTTCTTCAGTATCTTACATGGCCCAAACTTCTTCATTCTCAACTTGTTATATGTACCAACTGGAAATCACTCCTTCCGCAAATGAACCATGACTTCATCCCCAACCTGAAATTTCTTATGCCTCCTTTTCTCATCTACCTTAGTCTTATACTACACATTCATCTTGGTAATATGCTTCCTCACCTCCTCATGGATGTTCTTCAAGTGTTCTGTAAAATTCTGAGCTTCAGCACTACTTATTTCTCCTTTATCTATCTTTCTCAACTCAGATGCATTTCTTGGACTACTTCCATATACAATCTGGAATGGTGATTTACCTTTGCTCCTATTGATAGAATTATTGTATGCAAATTCTACCTGTGGTAAAATCAAATCCCATCCTGTTGGCTTATCTCCAACCAAACATCTCAATAGATTTTCCAAACTTCTATTCACCACCTCTATCTGTCCATCAGTTTGTGGATGATGTGATGAATTGAACTTCAAATCTGTCTTCAACTTCTTCTACAATGTCTACCAGAAATATCCAACAAACTTAGTATCTCGATCTGAAACTATGGTCTTTGGCAAACCATGTAGTCTCACCAGTAATCTAAAAAATAATTCTGCTACATCAACAACATCATTAGTCTTCTTGCAGGGAATGAAATGTGTCATCTTCAAAAATCTGTCAACTACTACAAAAATTGAATCATGTCCACACTGTGTCCTCGGTAAACCAAGAACAAAGTCTATACTGATATCCTCCCAAGACTTCTCTGGTACAGGTAATGGCTGATACAACCCTATATTTTGTTTCACTCCTTTGGCCATCTAACATACTCTGCAACTCTGTACAAACTTCTTCACATCTTGCTGCAATTGTGGTCAATGATAATTTTCACCAACCAAAGCAAGGGTTTTATCATGACCAAAATGTCCCACCAATCCTCCACTATCCTTCTCCTTGATGAGATTCTCCCTCATAGAACTTCTTGGAATGCACAACTAACTCCCTCTGAATAGCATATCATCTTGGATGATAAAATCCAGCCATTTCGTCCTGTCTAGAGTAACAGGTTCTATACAAGCTTTTCAAGCTTCACCAAAATCAGGATCCTCTAGATACAAATTCTTGAGTTCCTTGAACCCAACCACCTCAATCTGCATCTCTATCAGCAATAGTTTCCTTCTGCTAAGAGCATCTGCAACCCTTTTAGAGTTTCAACTTCTATGTTTCAAAACAAATGTATAACTCTGCAAAAACTCAACCCATTTCAAATGCCTCTGATTCAACTTTTCTTGACTATTCAAATATTGCAAAGCTTGATGATCAGTGTACAAAACAAACTCTTTAGGAAGCAAATAATGTCTCCACTACTTTAATGCCTAAACTATAGCATAAAATTCCTAATCATAGATAGAATATTTTCTCTTGGCATCATTTAACTTCTCACTGAAATAAGCAATAGGTTTAACTTCTTGGCTCATAATAGCTCCTATTGCAGTACCACTAGCATCACAATCTACTTGAAACACCTTATTAAAATCTGGAAGTACTAAAATAGGTTGTTCTGTTAGTTTTTGTTTCAACAATTGAAAACTCTTTTCTACCCCATTAGTCCACTTAAACTCTTTTCTATCTCCTCTCATTGTTTCAGCCAAGGGTCCACAAATACTGATAAAATTTTTGATAAAATTTCTGTAAAAGCTAGCCAAACCATGAAAAGATCTTATCTTAGTAGCACTCCTTGGAGTAGGCCATTCAAGGATAGCCTGTACCTTCTCTGGGTCAATTTTTACACCTTCTGCTGAAACTACAAATCCCAAATACACTAACTCTTTCTTCACAAAATTGCACTTCTTCAAATTAATCAACAATTTCTCATCTCTCAATTTCAAAAACACCATAGGAATATGCACCATATGTTCCTCCAATGTCTTGCTAAAGATCAAAATATCATCTAGGTAAACAATGACAAACTTACCTATAAATTCTTTCAGAACCTCGTTCATGAGCCGCATGAAAGTGCTCGGTGCATTGGTTAGCCCAAAAGGCATGACTAACCACTCATACAATCCTTCCTTTGTCTTGAAGGTAGTCTTCCATTCATCTCCTTCTCTGATCCAAATCTGGTGATATCCACTCTTCAGATCTATCTTTGAGAAATACACAGCCCCACTCAAACAATCCATAATATCATCCATTCGTGGCAATGGAAACCTATACTTGATTGTGATCTTGTTTATTGTTCTAGAATCTGTACACATCCTCCACTCTCCATTCTTCTTTGGGGCTAATACTGCTAGTACAGCATAGGGACTCAGACTCTCTCGAATCAACCCCTTCTGCAATAACTCATGTACTTGTCTGTTCAACTCTTCACTTTCTACTAGTGTCATTTTGTGTGTTTTCTTGTTTGGAAAACTAGCTCTTGGAATCAAATCCATCTGATCACTGATCTTCCTTACCAGTGGTAATCCATCAGGTACATTATCAGATACAATATCCTAAAACTCATTCAAAAAATCTGCAACCTCTACAGGTACATCCTCTACTTCTTCTTTACCAACTTTTAGAATTAAAGCAAAGCACACATGGTCATGCCTCATACCATCTAAGAATTTTCTTCCATCAACAAAAGTTATTCTTGCATTACCACATACCTTTTCTTCAGTCTCCTTCAATGGCTTTAGCTTATGTCGCACTCCATCCTTTGTCAGGGAATAGGTATTCACACGACCATCATGTACAGCACCCAGGCAATCTGATATGGATGTAGGTGTTTCTATCTCTTGAGCTTCAACTTTGTCACCATCTCTTCTAACACCAAATTGTCAGTGCTTCCACTATCGATAGTCACATCACAGCATTTACCCTCACACTTACACCTGGTGTGAAATAGGCTCCTCCTTTGTTCAGGTTCATTCTCACCACTCAGCAAGACTCTTCTGTTAATTAGCATTTCTCCTCTTTCAGCATCTTCAAAATTTGATGATCTAGCATCTTCATCTACATGTGCAATTCCGGCCTGGCCTTCATTTCTCCTGTCTGTTCTACCTTGGCACTAAGGACATTCAAATGCCCTATGACCTTCTTCTCCATAGTGAAAACATGTTCCATGGAAGCCTCCTCTTCCAGATCCTTGTCCTCTTCCTCTTCCTCTCTGATCTCTATTACTCTGATGTCATGCCCTTGATAGTTCCAGGCTTTACTTTTATATGTTATGTTATGTTATCTTATGTTAGACTTCTATGAGTTTGAACTCTGACTTCATTCATTTGAACTTTGTTATTTGGATTAAATATGTTTATCTCTGTAATTCTGCCAGACACTCAGGGAATTATGTCTATTTCTATTGCTTAATGAGTCTTTTTCTGATGACAGAATTGGCTTAGACTGAATTTTGAATATTGGTTTGATTATGAAGAAGGACAATTTAAATGGTTAGTCAATTGTCAGATTATTGGTTCATTATTATTATTATGGTTAATTGTATCCTAATGACTATAGACAGTATATAGAGAATTATTGTTATTTAATGTTAATCAAATTCTGAATTCAAAAATAAATAAACTTGTATATATGTATTTTTATACATATAAATATGAGAAATTGTTTTAGTAATTATGTTATTTATCTTCTACTAAAACTATATGAATTATCTAAGTTAGTATATCCTATTTTGTATGTTAGTAGGAGGTTAGTGTGATGAAGTGTTAGTTATTTGGCATTGTCCTGCACTGTTATCTTAGATGTTTAAGTTAGTAAAATGACTAATGTTATTAACAAAGATATGTATTAATCTATCCCTAAGTCTTCTTATTATATTCTGGGTCGAAGACAAGACTTAACGATAGGGTTTTAATGCACTATCATCGCATTGAGGTGTTAGTGGAGTTTAAGATATTTTTTGGGTTATGGGAATTGTAATTTGTTGGACATTTGGCAGGTAATGTGTTGTGTTTACTGCAAGAGATAAGTTTGCATTGAATGAACTTATCGATGGAAATTCATTGTTGTGTTTGATGACTGCCATTAGCTCTGGTGAAGAATTGCATTTGGATTTTGACTCCATTTTTCACCATGTTATTCTGTGAGAGTTTGGGTAAACAGTTGGTTATGGACTTGTTTTTCTATTGTATTTTACATGATAAGTGGCTTGGAATGGAAAGGGGTTTTCACGGCAAGATAAACCCTTCTGTTCATGCTCATTTGGGATGTTGGGTGTTTTATACCGTTATCTCTGCATTTTGGGCTCTCTTGCACAACATTTTGGCAGTCTGTGAAGCTCACCAGGCAGGGGCTAGCTTCGGTATTTCGGCTTTGGATATCTCCTCACACGAATACTAGGCAGGGGCATCTCTTACCTTATCCTCTGTTTCCATTTTATGATTCTGCAAATGAATTAATGGAATGTTGATTACCACTATTTGTTAGTCGATAAATGTGAGGTTTTGTGTTTGAATACTTTGTGAGTTCGGTCATGAATCAGTCTTTTTCTTTCTTGGATAGATTAAGAAGTCATTTTAGTTAATAAATGCTGTGATTAGTGGAGAAATTTGGAAATGAATGAATGTTTAGTAAGAGATTGATTTTAGTGTGGTATTAAACACATGTTTTTAATATGTTGTTTCGAGCATAATGTGTTGAGGGGTTTCCTCTATTCTGAGAATGGATTTGGCAGTGTTTTAGTTAAGTTTGTGCCGAACTATGGGAATATTGTTATTGAAAATGATATATGGTTATTTCCTAGTGTGCTTTGGTGTCGATGTATACTTTGTCTTTGGTCAGTATAAAGGGAGTTAATCAGGAATGAGATCTAGTTTGGAATACAGGATGAGTGTTTGTTAAAAAGCTTCCTTTAGATCTTCTCACACTGTACCTATTGTTAGGAACACTGTAGCATCATAATGTATTCATTTTGTAAAAGTCTTGGTTATAAGGTGATATCGGGTTTTTTTTTCTACCACTGTTATAAACCGATGTTGGTAATGATGTTTTCTTTTGAGCTGTAATGTGGAAATAGGGATTAGAGGTAATTCATAATGTTATCTGTTACCTGTCATATTTTGTATTTACATTTGCAACATAGGTGTGGAATTGAAGTATTTTTTGGGTGTATTTCTTTAGTTATCTAGTGTCGATGTTTTGTCAAATGGGTGTTTGTCACTGTATGTATCAGTCAATAGAGGAATGTGGATGTCTTTGGTTATGTCAAAACTTGATTGTGAGCTTTATGATTCTTTAGTATTTATCACCAGTGTGTAATACAGTTGTAACGACATTAGGAAATGTTAAGGGATTTATAGGAAAGTCAATTACTATCTTGTTCAGACAGTAAGGGAAAACACTTTGGTATTTTTGTTTAGAGGTAGAAGTCGGTTATTATTATTATTCTATCATTATTTTATGTATTCGGTAGATTTAGTAGTATTTTAAGGTAGATGTATTTTGTGACAGAACTGTGATGATTGGTATGGTTTTTCTATTGCATATTTATGGACTTAAACTAAAAATTACAAGTTTATGCAATTAGATATATAAATATCTATACCTCTTGGGATATGTATATGTATACACAAGCCGTGGTGTATACATGTACATACGCCAACATGTATATAATAGATGTTATGATTGTCATTCTGAACTATTAATTACAAGCTTATATAATTATATATACATATATGTATACCTGCTGGGATATGTATATGTATACACAAGCCATGGTGTATACATGTACATACGCCAACATGTATATAGAGGTATAAACTTGTAATTAATAGAGTAGGATGTATGGTCAATTAGTTTAATAATTTGGTTATGGCAAGCTTGTATGTTTGTTATAAGTGATGGGTGTTGTGTTGATTTAGTTGATATATGATTATGTTAGTTCTTTTCTATTCAATGGAATCATGAATTTAATATGGACATTTTAATGTACAGTTTCAGATTTAATGTTAATTTAATATGGAGATTATTATTATTTTTGGATTTATGATGGAGAAAGAATTGTTATCTTTTCATTTTTTTGAAAAACATCATGTTTATGAATGTATGTTAAGGAACATGGGAAACATGGTTTTATAATGGATCTCTGATTGCTGTTTCAATTTTGTAAATTGATGCAATAGAAACAGAGTGTTAGTGAAATTATGTAATGTAGTTCATTTCACTGCTTTCATTAATTGCTAGATCAAGTGTTTTTGAGATATGCAAGTATGATCCTTAGATTGGGGGCTGACACTAGTCTAGTACCTTGTGATGATAGAATTTCTATTAGTTGTGACTGACACTAGTCTATATCCTTATGGGAAAGAATTTCTGTCAGTTGTTTAATTAAGTGATAATTATAAATTCAAGGGTTATGGGTTTCAATTAACAAAGATAAAACATTATGGTTTCATCAGACATAATGGATTACTACGAGGTTCCTTACGGATACATAGCGCAGGTCCTTATGTGGACACCCATGAACTATTGGATCATTACTTTGTCATTTTCTTTGCGAGTTTATTTCTGTTAGAAATAAATTTAGTGCTTGATGATTTTGGTGTAAAAGAATGGAATTATGTTATTTGGTTTTCCATTACATCTATATTTAAATCTGCATAAATGTTATATTATATTGACTTTTATGGTTGCAGATATTTGGAGATGATTCATTTTCTTTATCATGTGACTGAGCCCTATTTGCTTTTTACGTTTGTGTTTAATTTTGATTTTTAGGTTTTTAGATGGATAAATCAATGAGTATGGGACAGTGGATAGCAGTTGTTAAGATTTATGGAAAACAGATCATTTTGTGGTTATTAGTTATCAGATCTATTCGTAGAATGTAATGGATTTGGAAAGAAGGAAATTTTGTTTTTGGAACTTAATCTTTTAATAAAGAGTATTCTTATTACTCTGATGTAAATCAATTGAAAACTATAAAGCTATTAGAAACAGTTACTATGATTATATGTTTCAGTTTGTAGTTTTAAAAAAAAAATATTATTACTATGGTTTTATGTGATTTTATTTATGGTTGTTTCTTCTTTAGTATCATCTTTTATCTTTAAGTTTAGATAATGGGTGTTACATTTGGTATCAGAGCCCGAGTTTAAACTCTCAGGGCTTGAGGTTTTTTTAAAAGCATTTTATCATTATGCTTCCGGTAGTGATTTTATTGAACTTTTCTATAGGATTTCAAGCGTGTCTCCTGTTACACAAGGAGCACAAAGACATGGTGACCCAGTTGATGCCGATTTAGGTAGAGGTAGGGGTGGATGATATGGTCGTGGTCATGGCTGAGGTAGAGGATGAGGTCGCCAAGGAATACCTGGTGATGAACAAGTTGATCCTTTAATAGGAATGGATCAGGAAGATCGAGAGGTACCTCAGGTTGAAGTTCTCCAATGGATTCTTGATAGGTTGGATAACATTGAAGCAAGAAACAATGTTCCAGATGGTGTAGCAAATGCCCATGTTATACGAGTCCTAGTAGCAGAAGATCCTATTATCAAGACTCAGTTAAAAGACCTTTCTAAGCTCAAAGGACCATATTTCAATGGAACAGAGGGTGGTGCTAAAGCTGAAGCATGGCTCTTGAACATCGAAAGATGTTTTATTCTCCATGACTATCACGGTAATGTGAAGGTTCATTGGACTGTAATGCAGCTAAGATCCTTTTCTTCCATATGGTGGAATATGGAACTAGAACAACTTGGAATTCTTATCTCTCAGGTTACATGGGAGCTTTTCATAGAAAGATTCTGTGAGAGATTCATGTCAGATTATTGGTAGCAAACTAGATCCAAAGAATTCTTCAGTATTTCTCAAGGTAACTCAATAGTCGAAATGTATGAGAGGAGGTTTTTCCAACTAAAGAAATATTCTGGTTGGTTAGAGAATGATAAGCCTCTGGTACAACACTTCATTAGGGGTTTGAACCCTAAAATTGGAGAAGAAGTGAGAACTTTCAAACCTAAGACAGTGAAAGAAGCTGCTGATCAAGCCAAGCTCATAGAATTGAAGTCAGGATTTTCAGCCAAAGGATCAATGAATCCACTAGCTCAAAGTAGTGGGAAGAATCAGAAATCTTACCAAGATAATATCAAGGCATTTTCCAGTGGATCGAGTGGTAAATTTTAGAAGAGGAAATTTGAAAAGTTTTCCAAATCAAACAAGAGTTTCAAGGTTCCTGAGCAACCTAAGTCCTTTAAACCAACTCAGAGTGTACAACAGAGTTATGCATCACCTCCAGTGAACTCATCACAGGATAAAAGTATCAAGAGAGGAGCAGAGTGTTGGCAATGTGGGCAATTGGGGCATTTGCAATGTAATTGTCCCCTTCAAGGAAATAGTCAGGTCATGTCTAAAGCCATAGGTTCTGAGGCTACTGTTGGTGATTCTGGAAGGAATCATCGCATCTTTGTTACTGTGGATCAGAAACAAGCAAATCATCAGAACACTATGATTGAAGCTAGAGGTAATTACCAAGGTAAGAAGATCTCTATTTTATTTGACTCCGGTGCCACTGGCTCTTTTATTTCTTCCAATTTGGTTAAGCAATGTGGAATTTTTGTGAGTAAAGCTGAATTGGCATGGCAAAGGTTGAATCAAGGTTTATAGCTATAAATTGTAAGGTTCAATTTAAGGCTTTTACTACTGTAGTTAACCTTAGGGTTATTCCTTTAGGTTCTTATGACATTATTCTGGGTATGGATTGGTTAGATCAACACCAAGCTGTCATCGATTGTAGAGAGAAGATAGTTAGGTGTATCGATGATAATAGAACCATCAAGATTATTACAGGTGTTAAAAGGCCTATGTCATTCAGAACTATTTCTGCTAAGCAACTTCAAAGATGTTTTCAAAAGGGATGAAAATTGTTTGCTATTTCTATCAATGATTTTGATGAACCAGTTGCTTGGAACACTAGCTTAGATCATCCAATTTTGAAGGAATTCTCAGATGTATTTATTACGGAGAGTCTGGGAATCCCACCTAAAAGAGAAATTGATTTTAGGATTGATCTTTTGCCAGGAACCGAACCGATTTCCAAGACTCCTTACTGTATGACCGCTCAAGAATTAGTGGAACTCAAGGTTCAACTTGAAGAACTCTTGGAGAAGGGACTTATTAGACCTAATGTTTCACCTTGGGGAGCACTTGTTATCTTCGTCAAGAAGAAGGATGGATCTTTGAGGCTTTGTATTGACTATAGACAACTGAGCAAAGCTACCATCAAAAATAGATATCCTTTGCCCCGCATCAATGATTTGTTTGATCAAGTGAAGGGTGCCAAGGTGTTTTCCAAGATTAATCTCAAATCTAGATACCATCAGTTAAGGATTCAAGAAGTTGACATTCATAAAATAGCTTTTTGCACAAGATATGGGCATTATGAATTCATGGTAGTGCCATTTGGGTTGACTAATGCACCATTAGTATTCATGAGTTTGATGCAGGGAGTATTTAGGACTTTCTTAGACAAGTTTGTGGTAGTGTTCCTTGATGACATTTTCGTATATTCTAACTCCTTGGAGGAGCATGAGCAGCATTTGAGGAAAGTCTTTGAATGTCTCTGCAGGAACAAGCTATATGCCAATCCTAAAAAATGTCAATTTTTCAAAACTAAAATAAGTTATTTGGGTCACATTATTACAGGAGATGGAATAGCTATTGATTCTGCTAAGATCAGGGAAATTGTAGAGTGGCCAACTCCTACCAATGTGTCTGAAGTATGAAGTTTTATGGGTCTAGCTAGCTACTATAGAAGATTTGTGGCTAATTTTTCAAAGATAGCCCATTCCATTACTTCTCTCTAGAGAAAGGGTAAGAAATTCTTCTGGTTAGATAAATGTGAAGAAGCATTCCAACATCTTAAGGAATGTTTGACTACTGCACCAATTTTAGTGGTACCTGATCCTTCTAAGGAATTTGTTGTGTGCACCAATGCCTCATTGGATGGTTTAGGTGCTATCTTGATGGAAGATGGTAGGGTCGTTGCTTATGAATCCAGGAAACTAAAGGATCATGAAATTAATTATCCTACTCATGATTTGGAACTCGCAGCAGTGATCCATGCTTTGACCAAATGGTGGCATTTTCTTCTTGGTCAACATTTTGAGCTTCATACCGATCATAGAAGTCTACAATATTTGTTCACGCAACCCAATATTAATGCACGTCAGCATAGATGGATGGAGTTTTTGTGTGAGTATGACTTCGAAATGAAGTATATTCAAGGTAAAGAGAACAAAGTAGTAGATTCTCTTAGCAGAAGGCATCATGAACTCTCTTCTTTGACCCTCACAATTGACTTGAAAGAGAGAATACTTCTGAATTTGGCTACTGATCCTTGGTATTTAGATGTCAAAGTAGTGATTGATAGTGGCAGTGTATTAGAAGGAAGATTTGAGGGTTACTCTATCAACACTGAAGGATTAATGACTTACTGAGGCAACATATATGTGCCGGAAGTCAGGGATCTTCAGAACCTAGTTATGACTGAAGCACATAAGGCACCTTATTCAGCACATCCTGGTGTGAAGAAGATGCATGCTGATCTTAAGCAGCATCACTACTGGCCGGATATGAAGAGGGATATTGCTGATTTTGTGGCTAGATGCTTGGAGTGTCAGAGAGTAAAAGCTGAACATCAACATCTAGCTGGTTTACTTCAATCTCACAGTGTGCCTGAATGGAAATGGGATACCATATCCATAGATTTCATAGTGAGGTTACCATTTTCAGCTAGGCGACATGATGCCATTATGGTTGTTGTTGATTGATTAACCAAAGTTGCCCATTTTATTCCTATAAGATCCACTTATAATGCTGCATCTGTGGCACAGATTTATATGGAACAGTTTGTTAAGCTGCATGGGATTCCTAAGAAGATCATATCTGATAGGGATTCAATTTTTACTTCATCTCTATGGAGGTCTTTGCAGCGTGAATTAGGTACTCAGCTGAACTTTAGTTCAGCATACCATCCCAAAACTGACGGACAAACTAAGCATGTCAATCAAATTTTGGAAGACATGCTTAGAATGTATGTGATGGATAGGCAAAATAGATGGGAAGAGTACTTGCATATGGTTGAATTTTCTTACAACAATGGATACCATAGTTCTATAGGTATGGCTCCTTTCTAGGCTTTGTATGGAAGACCGTGTAGAACACCTTTAAGCTGGGACAATCTTGAAGACATAATTCTTTTGGGTCTTGAGATGCTTCAAGATTTAGAACAAAAGGTTAAGCACATCAGAGAACACCTATCTATAGCTCAGGACAGGTAGAAAAAGTATGCAGACCTACATAGGATTGAACGTCAATTTGAAGTTGGGAATAAGGTATTTCTTTGGGTTAGACCCCAGAAAAGTCCTATTAAGTATGGTAAAGGGTCAAAATTGTCTCCAAGGTTTGTGGGACCATTTGAGATCCTAGAACGAGTGGGTCTAGTTGCCTACAGACTTGCTTTGCCTCCCAGTCTTTCATGAATTCATGATGTATTTCATATTTCCATCTTAAGAAAATATATACCTAACATTGCACACGTGTTAAATTAGAAAAAATTACAGGTGGTAGATGGTCAACTAATGCTGGAACCAGTACAGATCATCCAGCAAAGAGAGCTAAATCTCAGAGGATGCAAGGTGGAGCAGGTAAAGGTGTTATGGGATCTTGATGATGTAGCTTCTGCAACATGGGAAGATATTGTTGGAAATATTCAGGAGTTAACTGAGTTACTGAGAGGGGAGGGGTGAATCAGTAACTCCAAATTTTCTTACAATTTTAACATGTAATTTACTTTTTAACCTTTGCATACAGATAGCATGAAACTTAAAAGTATTCACAATAATGACACATAGATTTGGTTACCCAGAAACCTTCCAAAAGAAAGTAAAACTGGGGTGGGGATGAAACCCACAAAGCTTTAATACTGCAGAATAAAGTTGGCCGGTTAAGGCTTACAATTTGATCACTTCTGATGATCTGCCCTGTTAGGAGCAATAAGGATTGCTAAATCCACCCTGTTAAAAGATTTACAAACATACAATGAAGTATGCACTCGGTAAAGAGATTTTTACAAAGACTGTTAAGTCTACCCGGTTAAAGGATTTAGTACTGATTCACCTGTTAGAATGAAACAGTAGATCTCTGCTTTGCAACTGGATTGCTGATTGAGATTCGCTGATGTACTGATCACCTTCTGTGATGAATTTGTCTTTGCTATATCTTATACTTCTGAAGCCTTCTGTAATTCGCTTATCTCTATCTTTCTTTTTCTTTCACATATATTCTACTTCATACATTTCATTACATCTTTTTATTTTTACAACATTGTTTATATACAAGTCTTAAACAATTAATTACAATTACAATTACATAGTCGGCTTGAAAAATAAACATAAGTGCTACTAAGTCGGCCCAAGTATGGTTACTCAGTTCTTGCAAACTGACTCGGTGACTTTCTGATACTCGGCGTCCACTGCATTACTCGGCATCGTCATGCACTCGGTAGAAGTGAAGGCACGGTTCATACTGATCACTCGGTAGGTTTTGAACTCGGTAAGTACTGGTGACTTGGTAGACATGATGTTACTCGGTTTACATTGTCCTGATCGGTTTGTACTAACTTGCTCGATTTCCACTGTCTGCTCGGTTTGCACTGTCTGCTCGGTTTATATCCAGAATGCAAATAAGTGTTGTCACTAGTGGCAATTCTGCTTAATGCCAACAATCTCCCCCTTTGGCATTAGTGACAAAAACACTTATTGGCCAAAACTTATATACACGAATCATGCTGAGTTTTATTTTGATTTTTCAAAATTTTTCTTTGTTATAGGGCTTTGTACATTGTCTCCCCCTTTTAATGTGCTAACTATTTCTGATACAAATCTATACATATCTCTCCTTCTATACATATCTCTTCTTCTATACATATCTCCCCCTTTTTGACGATAATGCCAAAGGTGCATATACAAGTTATTTACAGAGAGAATCCAAAATTTGATAGGAAATCAAAATGTACCTTCATTATTAGTGCCAGGGTTCTGTCCCAACTTTCTTGCAGGATCTTACATGTTTGTATAGCAATTTGGACTTCTGCAGAGAGTTCAATCATGTGATCTGCTATAGAGAACTGATTATCATGAATCAATGTTTTGGAATGTTCAATGTGCTTATACATTATATTCATGATGGGAAGGATCATGTGTTGGATGTCTAGTAGTGTGGACCGGATCCTTGAGTCTTCTTTCAGTAGATCAGACTACATATTAGATAGGTGTGAAATTTTCATGTGATGAGCGGAGCTTGAACTTGGTTCAAGTTGCAGCTTCTATATGCTAATATTCATATCCTCATCCATTTTATTCATTTTATCTTTGACATCCTTTGTGAACTCGGCAATATTGCATAGTCTGGCCAAAAGAGAGGTAGCATTCGAATAGATAGATTCTATGTTAGACAAAACTGAAGACAATTCCACTTGGTTAATAGCTATGTGCTGAGCAATGTGCTCAAGCACTTTATTGTTGAATCTCTTCTCAGCTCTTTCAACTAACTTTTCTGTCCCGGATGAGTCCTCATTGTATTTCTCAACTGCTTCTGCTAATTGTAATAAAACATGCTGGGAGGAGTCTACTTTAATGCCTAATGCATCAGACAAAATGTCCTTAGCATCCTTGATGATTTGATACTCCTTGTCTCTTTCCTCTTTAAGCTTCTTTTGTTTTCTTTCCTTTGGAGGATCTCACCTATATTTTGCATCTGGTCTGCTGAGAGATTTGCAAAATCTAATGTAGGAATCTCTATCTCTTCATCTAGGTCTATATCCTCAACTACATTTTTACCCAAAAATTTTATACTCGGTAGAGCCTTAGGCTTATCTGTACTTAATGCTTTGGTAGTAGTGACAGTAGATAAAGTAGGGCTGGCTATAGATACTGGCATACTTTCTACTAGAGAATTTAAAATATTTACACTTGAGGATTCAAAAGCTGGAAAACTTACTGCTGGAAAACTTGATGGTGCAGGAGACTGCAGCTCGGTAGAAGAAATGGTAGCTACCTCTGATGTTGCTAGAGATGATTGGACAAATGTGGAAGTTGTCACAACCATGCTTGAAGGTGTCTCTGGGCTGGATGTAGAAACTTTCACTGGAGAGGTAGGAAGGGATGCAATGACTTCTGCTGCTATCCTCACAGTATCATCTACCTCAGTGTCTTCTTCTTGTTCATCACTGTCATCTTCAATATCTTTTATTATTATAGTTTCAATGCTCGGTTGGTGAAGGTGGTATATGTTCTTCCATGTGGCATTTGCAGCCTTCACAACCGATTCAATATTGTTGATCAAAATCAGACAAGTATTGAATTTCAATGTCATCTTATTTTCATTTTCTTTTAATGCCTTCTTTACTTCATCATTATTCAAGCTCGGCATCAACTGTCTCAGGTTTTGATCAAATATGTCTATCACCATTTTCCTTGCATTGCTCCATCTCATTTTTATTAGATTCAATAGAACTGCTGGAACCTGTGGAGTAATTTCTTCAGGAGAGTATTTCCACTGTCCCATCTTCTCAACAATAGCATCTTCTATTTCCTTCTGTTCTGCTTCCGATCTGGTTTCATATCTCAAGGATTTTATGTTACTTACTCCAGATCCTGATCCATCTCTAAAGAGTTTGAGCTTTTCTTGAAGGCTTAGAGGAGGTCTTTTGAATACTATGTCTTTATCTACCTTTTCTGCCTTGTCTGCCTTGCCTCTTGTATTTCTCCTTGTAAACACAGCAGTGGGAGGCACAGGTGCCTTAGTGATGAAAACTTTTCCTTTCTTCTTTGCAGGTTTTGGTTCCTCTTTTTTCTCATCCTTTTCCTCTTCTTTTTCATCTATTTCTTCTTTGTCCTCGGTTATCATTTGCATTTTGGCTATCCTCTTCTTTCCTTTGTTTATCGCCTGTGGAAGCTTTATGCTTAGTTCAATTCTCACCTTAGCTTCATCATATGTTCCAAAATATGGAGCTTTGGGATTGACAGGCTGATTTAGAAGAGATTCAATGATATTCTTGGTTTCATCAATATTTACCTCATAAGAAAGAGGTTTTACATATACAGTCCTCGGTTTAACTGCTTGAATATACACATTATCACAATCCACCATAAAATAGATGTCATCTTTGTAATCTTCCACCAACTTCTGTTGGATCCGGAATCTATCATTCATTTTCTCTTTGAAACACTCAAAATAATTATCCATGATGCTTTCAAAGTTTTCACCCATTTCTGCGATGTATTCATTTATTTCATAGAGGACTGGCACATCTTTTCTCCATACAACTTTTCCTTTAGAAGGGAAGAATTTCTGAACATAGAAGAATAAACAGACCAACAAGGATCCAAACTTACATGGATTGTTTTTGGAAGTTTTGATGCTTTCCATGTTCTTGTTAAACTATTTCAACAATAAGTCTGCTAGGTCAAATGTCAAGTTGTTCTTGACCACTTTGTATGCTAGGTCAATAGCTTCACAGGAGACACTGTTCTATCGACTAGAACTGTAAATCTTATGGGCAATGATGTGTGTACCAAACTTCAGTTCAGCGTCGGTAATGCTGCTAACTTTCATGCCTCTACCATCCCACTCGGCTAGGGTTTTCTTCTCTAGTTCTGTCCGACCTAGGGTTTTGGTAGTTTTAGCTTTGTTCAACATGGGAAGACCGGTGACTTGTTGAATCATTTTCTTTGTGATCTCAATAGGTTGCTCAAGCCAAATCTTGCCATCATGTACTTGGCTGAGAATGTACCCAACCCATTTATCTTGAAAGTTTCGAGGTAGATGTGCAATGTGAACTAAACCTTTATCTTCCAGATGTTTGTGCTCGGGTTTCAGAATACCATCCACACATAGTTCCTCACGCACAATGTCTAGTTCTAGGTTTCCCATTTCATGAATTGAACAGTTAAAATGATTGTGGATATCGTTAATAAGTAGTACCTTAGGAGGAATCTGAGATTGAGATCCATTCAGATCTAGGGCTGCTACAATTGCGGGCACGATCTTAAAATCTGGTGCTTTCCACTCCCCTTGGACTAACATATCAGATCCTTTCTTCGCTGAAGTGCTAGATGATGCCATGGTAGCTCACAAAAAATTCCTTTCGCAAAAGTATTAAATCGCCGGGTTGCCCTTGAAATTTTCTGCTCTCAAAGTGCTAAAGATTCACGGTGAAGAATGAGTTCGATTACTTGCTTTTTGTTTACAACTCTGTCATTAATGCTCATTTCAAATTAGGGTAGGAATTCTGACAGACTGTCACCCACTAAGAATTAATTTCTCGGAAAATACTTCGCAACTCGGTGAACTCGAGAATTCATATTGCTCCGACCTCGCTCGGTAAAGACGGGTACCGACCTTGCTCGGTGATCTCACTGCATCTTGCATGCTGATTTAGACCTTTTTTTTTTCAGTTCTGGAACTGCTTGAGATTGGTCTATGAGAATACAGTTCCATTACTTTCTTGGAAATTTAGTTTGAGTCGGTAGAGCCATCCATTCCATTACTTGGACTGGATTTCTCGGTAGCTTTAGGAATCCATTTTTGTCTCACCTATTTCCTGACCTTAGTTGCTTCATTCTTCTTTCCTTCTTTAATTTCACTAGCATTCATGCAGTTTCTGGCTATGTGACCGAGTTTAGTGCATTTGAAACATCTTACGGTAGTATCTCTTTTCCTTAGATGATGTTTTATGCAATTCATGCCAATGTGTCCATATTCTCCACAGTAATGACATCTACACCAGGTGTTGTAGTCCCATCCAAACATTGCTTTCACAATTTGTTCTGCTGGATTAAATATCTTGGATCTACACTCGGATGCCTTGTGACCTTGTTTGTTGCACTTGTGACAATTACCTTTGAATCTAGGTTTTTCCCTGCATTCATTTGCTTTATGACCAGGTTGATTGCAGCTATAACATTTTCCATTGAATTCTGCTTTTTCATTGTTCCAACATTTATTTGAAGTATGTCCTATTTTACCACAATGATTACAAGTAGGTTTTTGATTTCTTTTAGTACCTTGCTTAGAGGATTCGCCTTCTCCTTTGTATCCAAGTCCTGCTTTTCCTTTTTGCCTATGAAGATTTCGTTCATATAGCTGATTCAAGTCTTCTTGACTTTTCAGCATTCCTTCATTGATTTGTTTTTCAACGTTTAGGTCATCCACCAATCTTAGATTGACTTCCTTTTCAGATCTTAGTTCTTCTCTTGTGCTTTCTATTTCTGATCTTAGATTCAGAATTTCTTCATTTGTATGAGAGATCTGATCAATTAGGTTTTCTAGCTGAAGGGTTTTATTTTGGACTTCAATGTTTCTTCCATCTAATTCATCTTTCAACTTGTTTCTTTGTTCCAAGATCTCACAAAATCTTGTAGAGTGTAGTTCTTGTTCTTTTTTCAATTTTCTTACTTCTTCCTGCAGAGACCCATTCTTTTCTAGGAGTTCTTTGACAGCATTGTTTGCTTCATCTGAGTTATTTGAGGGAAGAAGATCTTCAATCTTTTCTTCAATGTAATTCTGATCATTCATCTGATTTGCAAGTTCCTTCCTTCTTCTTAGGGATTGGGAAAGATGTTCTTTTGCTTCTTTGAGTTTAGCTATGGCCATTTCCAGATCTAGCTTTTCATTTTCAATTACCTTGTTCAGTTTGAATACCTCCATTGTCCTGGATCTTTGCTCAAGCTAGTTAAGCTTTATCTTGAGAACCAATGCTACTCTGATACCAATTGTTGGAAATATTCAGGAGTTAACCGAGTTACTGAGAGGGGAGGGGTGAATCAGTAACTCCAAATTTTCTTACAATTTTAACATGTAATTTACTTTTTAACCTTTGCATACAGAAAGCATGAAACTTAAAAGTATTCACAATAATGACACATAGATTTGGTTACCCAGAAACCTTCCAAAAGAAAGTAAAACTGGGGTGGGGATGAAACCCACAAAGCTTTAATACTGCAGAATAAAGTTGGCCGATTAAGGCTTACAATTTGATCACTTCTGATGATCTGCCCTGTTAGGAGCAATAAGGATTGCTAAATCCACCCTGTTAAAGGATTTACAAACATACAATGAAGTATGCACTTGGTAAAGAGATTTTTACAAAGATTGTTAAGTCTACCCGGTTAAAGGATTTAGTACTGATTCACCTGTTAGAATGAAACAGTAGATCTCTGCTTTGCAACTGGATTGCTGATTGAGATTCACTAATGTACTAATCACCTTCTGTGATGAATTTGTCTTTGCTGTATCTTATACTTCTGAAGCCTTCTGTAATTCGCTTATCTCTATCTTTCTTTTTCTTTCACATATATTCTACTTCATACATTTCATTACATCTTTTTATTTTTACAACATTGTTTATATAAAAGTCTTAAAAAATTAATTACAATTACAATTACATAGTCTGCTTGACAAATAAACATAAGTGCTACTAAGTCGGCCCAAGTATGGTTACTCGGTTCCTGCAAACTGACTCGATGACTTTCTGATACTCGGTGTCCACTGCATTACTCGGCATCATCATGCACTTGGTAGAAGTGAAGGCATGGTTCATACTGATCACTCGGTAGGTTTTGAACTCGGTAAGTACTGGTGACTCGGTAGACATGATGTTACTCGGTTTACATTGTCCTGATCGGTTTGTACTAACTTGCTCGGTTTCCACTGTATGCTCGATTTGCACTGTCTGCTCGATTTGCACTGTCTGCTCGGTTTGCACTGTCTGCTCGGTTTGCACTGTCTGCTCAGTTTGCACTATCTACTCGATTTGCACTGTCTGCTTGTTTTATATCCAGAATGCAAATAAGTGTTGTCACTAGTGGCAGTTCTACTTAATGCCAACAGATATAGGGGCTATGAGAGCTGCACATCCTCATTTGTTTACAGGCTTTCAGGAGTAAGCCTAGACTAGTGGGGAAGGGTGTCATGCCCTTGATAGTTCCAGGCTTTACTTTTCTATGTTATGTTATGTTATGTTATGTTAGACTTTTATGAGTTTGAACTTTGACTTCGTTCATTTGAACTTTGTTATTTGGATTAAATATGTTTATCTTTGTAATTCTGCCAGACACTCATGGAATTATGTCTATTTCTGCTACTTAATGAGTCTTTTTCTGATGACAGAATTGGCTTAGACTGAATTTTGAATATTGGTTTGATTATGAATAAGGATAATTTAAATGGTTAGTCAATTGTCAGATTATTGGTTCATTATTATTATTATGGTTCATTGTATCCTAATGACTATAGACAATATATATAGAATTATTGTTATTTAATGTTAATCAAATTCTGAATTCAAAAATAAATAAACTTGTATATATGTATTTTTATACATATAAATATGAGCAATTGTTTTAGTAATTATGTTATTTATCTTCTACTAAAACTATATGAATTATCTAAGTTAGTATATCCTATTTTATATGTTAGTAGGAGGTTAGTGTGATGAAGTGTTAGTTATTTGGTATTGTCATGCGCTGTTATCTTAGATGTTTAAGTTAGTAAAATGACTAATGTTATTAACAAAGATATGTATTAATCTATCCCTAAGTCTTCTTATTATATTCTAGCTCGAAGACATGACTTAAGGGTAGCGTTTTAATGCACTATCATCGCATTGAGGTGTTAGTGGGGTTTAAGCTATTTTTCGGGTTATGGGAATTGTACTTTGTTGGACATTTGGCAGGTAATGTGTTGTGTTTACTGCAAGAGATAAGTTTGCATTGAATGAACTTATCGATGGAAATTCATTGTTGTGTTTGATGACCGCCATTAGCTCTAGTGAATAATTGCATTTGGATTTTGACTCCATTTTTCACCATGTTATTCTGTGAGAGTTTGGGTAAATAGTTGGTTATGGACTTGCTTTACTATTGTATTTTACATGATAAGTGGCTTGGAATGGAAAGGGGTTTTCACAGCAAGATAAACCCTTCTCTTCATGGTCATTTAGGAAGTTGGGTGTTTTATACCGTTATCTCTGCATTTTGGGCTCTCTTGCATGACATTTTGGCAGTCTGTGAAGCTCACCAGGTAGGGGCTAGCTTCAGCATTTCGGCTTTGGATATCTCCTCACATGAATACCAGGTAGGGGCATCTCTTACCTTATCCTCTATTTCCATTTTATTATTCTGCAAATGAATTAATGGAATGTTGATTACCACTGTTTGTTAGTCGATAAATGTGAGGTTTTGTGTTTGAATACTTTGTGAGTTCGGTCATGAATCAGTCTTTTTCTTTCTTGGATAGATTAAGAAGCCATTTTAGTTAATAAATGCTATGATTAGTGGAGAAATTTGGAAATGAATGACTGTTTAGTAAGAGATTGGTTTTATTGTGGTATTAAACACATGTTTTTAATATGTTGTTTCGAGCATAATGTGTTGAGGGGTTTTCTCTATTCTGAGAATGGATTTGGCAGTGTTTTAGTTAAGTTTGTGCCGAACTATGGGAATATTGTTATTGCAAATGATATATGGTTATTTCCTAGTGTGTTTTGGTGTCGATGTATACTTTGTCTTTGGTCAGTATAAAGGGAGTTAATCGGGAATAAGATCCAGTTTGGAATACAAGATGAGTGTTTGTTAAAAAGCTTCCTTTAGATCTTCTTGCACTGTACCTATTGTTAGGAACACTGTAGCATCATAATGTATTTAGTTTGTAAAGGTCTTGGTTATAAGGTGATATCGGGTTTTTTTTCTACCACTTTTATAAACTGAAGTTGGTAACGATCTTTTCTTTTGAGCTGTAATGTGGAAATAGGGATTAGAGGTAATTCATAATGTTATCTGTTACCTATCATATTTTGTATTTACATTTGCAACATAGGTGTGGAATT
Organism: Chamaecyparis obtusa; assembly: GCA_027943335.1. Classification (NCBI taxonomy): domain Eukaryota; kingdom Viridiplantae; phylum Streptophyta; class Pinopsida; order Cupressales; family Cupressaceae; genus Chamaecyparis; species Chamaecyparis obtusa. The sequence continues at coordinate 31,254 of BSBK01012637.1, forward strand.
GAAGTATTTTTTTGGGTGTATTTCTTTAGTTATATGGTGTCGATGTTTTGTTAAATGGGTGTTTGTCACTGTATGTATCAGTCAATAGATGAATGTGGATGTCTTTGGTTATGTCAAAACTTTATTGTGAGCTTTATGAGTCTTTAGTATTTATCACCAGTGTGTAATACAGTTGTAATGACATTAGGAAATGTTAAGGGATTTATAGGAAAGTCAATTACTATCTTGTTCAGACAGTAAGGGAAAACACTTTGGTATTTTTGTTTAGAGGTAGAAGTCGGTTATTATTATTATTCTGTCATTATTTTATGTATTCGGTAGATTTAGTAGTATTTTAAGGTAGATGTATTCTGTGACAGAACTGTGATGATTAGTATGGTTTTTCTATTGCATATTTATGGACTTAAAGTAATAATTACAAGTTTATGCAATTAGATATATAAATATATATACCTGCTGGGATATGTATATGTATACACAAGCTATGGTGTATACATGTACATATGCCAACATGTATATAATAGATGTTATGATTGTCATTCTGAACTATTATTTACAAGCTTGTATAATTATATATACATATATATATACCTACTGGGATATGTATATGTATACACAAGCCATGGTGTATACATGTACATACGCCAACATGTATATAGAGGTATAAACTTGTAATTAATAGAGCAGGATGTATGGTCAATTAGTTTAATAATTCAGTTATGGTAAGCTTGTATGTTTGTTATAAGCGATGGGTGTTGTGTTGATTCAGTTGATATATGGTTATGTTAGTTCTTTTCTATTCAATGGAATCATGAATTTAATATGGACATTTTAATGTACAGTTTCAGATTTAATGTTAAGTTAATATGGAGATTATTATTATTTTTGGATTTATGATGGAGAAAGAATTGTGATCTTTTCATTTTTTTGAAAAACATCATGTTTATGAATGTATGTTAAGGAATATGGGAAACATGGTTTTATAATGGATCTCTGATTGTTGTTTCAATTTTGTAAATTGATGCAATAGAAATGGAGTGTTAGTGAAATTGTGTAATGTAGTTCATTTCACTACTTTCATTAATTGCTAGATCAAGTGTTTTTGAGATAATGCAAGTATGATGCTTAGATTGGGGGCTGACACTAGTCTAGTACCTTGTGATGATAGAATTTCTGTCAGTTTTGACTGACACTAGTCTATATCCTCATGGGAAAGAATTTCTATAAGTTGTTTAATTAAGTGATAATTATAAATTCAAGGGTTATGGGTTTCAATTAACAAAGATAAAACATTATGGTTTCATCAGACATAATGGATTACTATGAGGTTTCTTATGGATACATAGCGTAGGTCCTTATGTGGACACCCATGAACTATTGGATCATTACTTTGTCATTTTCTTTGCGAGTTTATTTCTGTTAGAAAGAAATTTAGTGCTTGATGATTTTGGTGTAAAAGAATGGAATTATGTTATTTGGTTTTCCATTACATCTGTATTTAAATCTGCATAAATGTTATATTATATTGACTTTTATGGTTGCAGATATTTGGAGATGATTCATTTTATTTATCATGTGACTGAGCCCTGTTTGCTATTTGCATTTGTGTTTACTTTTGATTTTTAGGTTTTTAGATGGATAAATCAATGAGTATGGGATAGTGGATAGCAATTGTTAAGATTTATGGAAAACAGATCATTTCATGGTTATTAGTTATCAGATCTATTCGTAGAATGTAATGGATTTGGAAAGAAGGAAATTTTGTTTTTGGAACTTAATCTTTTAATAAAGAGTATTCTTATTACTCTGATGTAAATCGATTGAAAACTATAAAGCTGTTAGAAACAGTTACTATGATTATATGTTTCAGTTTGTAGTTTTAAAAAAAATAATTTATTACTATGGTTTATGTGATTTTATTTATGGTTGTTTCTTCTTTAGTATCATCTTTTATCTTTAAGTTTAGATAATGGGTGTTACATCTGATCCTGGAAACTATTGGAACTATTTCCTCTCTAATTTTGACTGCTACTGGCCTCATCCTTCTTTTTCGGATCTTCATTTCGGCCACCATATGACCGTCCACAAGATCGTCCACCATGACCTCTTCCATTTTATCTGCTCTCAAACTTCTTGTTCAACTTTTCCTCTACTTTTAGGGCAAACTGGTATGCCTCCTCAATACTGTTCATTCAAACCAGACTCAACTCCTCCTAAATGCTTGGCCTTAACCCATTAAGGTATCATGCAACTTTCTCCTTATCATCTTCTGCATGGCCTGTTCTGATGAGGAGTTGATAGAACTCCTCTGTATACTCCTGAACAGATCTTCCTTCTTGCTTAAAACTTTGCATTTTCTTTAGTAGGTCAAGCTCATAATTAATAGGAATGAACTGTCACTTCAATTTATTCATCATCCGATCCCATCTTGTGATTTTATCTTTCCCTCTTCTATTTCACTCCAACTGAATTTCTTGCCACCAGATCTTCACATTACGTTTCAATCTGGCCTTTGCAAATTTGACCCTATCAGGATCCTCAACATCTTCGTACTCAAAATATTCCTCACACTCATTGATCTAGTTGATCAATTTCTCTGGGTTAATGATGAAGGGTGCTCCCCTTAATACCACAAACACATAATAGAAATAGAGAAACAACAACAACAATATGCAAGAATAGAAAATTGGCTTCTTATTATCTCCACAAATGTGGAATTACAAACTTTCAGAATTACAATATGCAAAGCCACATGGGCATTTCCTTACAATATTCTGTAGGACAAACCCTCGAACCAATACCCAGATCTACTACCCAGAACTATTCTGAACTATTCTGCACAGCCTAAGACAATAATACAGCCTTCCTTATATCGGTAATTTTTCACCGCCTCGGAATGTTCTAGAATTTTAGCCAATAAGGCCGACCAAACTTAGAATTATTTTATTTTACATTTTATTACATCATAGTCGGCTCAAGATAACCTTTGAAATTCGAACAAAAATTTTGAAGAAAATTATTTTTCACCATTTCAGGTGGCCCATCATCCAAATTTTCAACCTCATCCGGGGCCTCTAAAGCCTTCAAAACTGAGTTCAAAGTTTTTGTACCCTATAGCCAATATAAAAAATCTTCAATATCTTCCAATATACACTTGATCTGGCAATGAAACTTTACTGGCAGACTTATATGACCAAAATGAACCTCCAAGAAAGAAATTAGATCATTCTGAGCACATACAAAAATTACCAAAAATAGTAACTTTCCATAAATAGCAACTCTACACAAAATAGCCCTTATTGAATATAAAAATAGAAATATTTTTTTTGGGTGATGCAAGATTGCTCTTACACCTAGGATGCTCCTGCATCAGACACCCAGGGTAATTTGAGAAGTGACCCTGTCATGACTCAGGTGTGTAGAGGAAAACCAAGATAGCTAACCTCCTCCTTTGTCAGCCATGATGAATCTTCAATAGGTCATCCTTTCCACTTGACCAAATATTCTTCATATGTCCTATTCCTTGTGCTTCTGCTAACATGACTGTCAAATATACCTTTGATCTCCTTAGTGTCTGAACTAGTTGCTGGAATACTCCACTGTGCTGCTGTGATCTCATCTTCAACACCTCCTTCATGATACTCTATCAGATCTGAAATGTTAAACACTGGTGAAATATTCAGCTCACTAGACAATTCTACCTCATATGCATTTCTTGAATCATGCTTTTTCAATATCTTACATGGTCCAAACTTCTTCATTTTCAGCTTTTTATATGTACCAACTGGAAATTGCTCCTTCTGCAAATGAACCATGACTTCATCACCAACCTAAAATTCCTTATACCTCCTTTTCTCATCTACCTTATCCTTATACTATGTGTTCATCTTGGTAATATGCTTCCTCACCTCCCCATGGATGTTCTTCAAGTGTTCTACAAAATTCTCAGCTTCAGCACTACTTATTTCTCCTTTATCTATCTTTCTCAATTCAGATGCATTTCTTGGACTACTTCCATATACAATCTAGAATGGTGATTTACGAGTACTCCTATTGACAAAATTATTGTATGCAAATTCTACTTGTGGTAAAATCAAATCCCATTTTGTTGGCTTATCTCCAACCAAACATCTCAGCAAATTTCTCAAACTTCTATTCAGCACCTCTATCTATCCATCAGTTTGTAGATGATGTGATGAACTAAACTTCAAATCTATCTTCAACTTCTTCCACAATATCAGCCAGAAATATCCAACAAACTTAGTATCTCGATTTGAAACTATGGTCTTTGGCAAACCATGTAGTCTCACCACTTCTCTAAAAAATAATTCTGCTACATGAACAACATCATTAGTCTTCTTACAGGTAATGAAATGTGCCATCTTTGAAAATCTGTCAACCACCACAAAAATTGAATCATGTCCCCACTGAGTTCTCGGTAAACCAAGAACAAAGTCCATATTGATATCCTCCCAAGGCTTCTCTGGTATAGATAATGGCTGATACAACCCTGTATTCTACTTCACTCCTTTCGCCATCTGACATACTCTGCAACTCTGTACAAACTTCTTCACATTTTGCTACAATTGTGGCCTATAATAATTCTCACCAACCAAAGCAAGGGTTTTATCACGACCAAAATGTCCAGCCAATCTTCCACTATGCTTCTCCTTAATGAGATTCTCCCTCATAGAACTTCATAGAATGCACAACTGACTCCCTCTAAATAGCATATCATCTTGGATGATAAAATCCAGCCATTTTGTCCTGTCTAGAGTAATAGGTTCTGTACAAGCTTTCCAAGCTTCACCAAAATCAAGATCCTCTGGATACAAATTCTTGAGTTCCTTGAACCCAACCACCTTAATCTACATCTCTGTCAGCAATAGGTTCCTTCTGCTAAGAGCATCTGCAACCCTATTAGACTTTCCACTTCTGTGTTTCAAAACAAATATATAACTCTCCAAAAACTCAACCCATTTCAAATGCCTTTGATTCAATTTTCCTTGACTATTCAAATATTGCAAAGCTTGATGATCAATGTACAAAACAAACTCTTTAGGAAGTAGATAATGTCTCCACTTCTTTAATGCCTGAACTATAGCATAAAATTCCTGATTATAAACAGAATACTTCCTCTTGGCATCATTTAACTTCTCACTGAAATAAGCAACAGGTTTACCTTCTTGGCTCATAACAGCACCTATTGCAGTACCACTAGCATCACAATCTACTTGAAACACCTTATTAAAATCTGGAAGTGCTAAAATAGGTTGTTCTATAACTTTTTGTTTCAACAATTGAAAACTCTTTTATACCCCATTAGTCCACTTAAACTCTTTTCTATCCCCTCTCATTGTTTCAGTCAAGGGACCACAAATACTACTAAATTTTTTGATAAACTTTCTGTAAAAGCTAGCTAGACCATGAAAAGATCTTACCTCAGTAGCACTCCTTGGAGTAGGCCATTCAAGGATAGCCTGTACCTTCTCTGGGTCCATTTTTAAACCTTCTACTAAAACTACAAATCTCAAATATACTAACTCTTTCTTCACAAAACTACACTTCTTCAAATTAATCAACAATTTCTCATCTCTCAACTTCTCAAACACCATACGAATATGCATCATATGCTCATCCAATATCTTACTAAAGATCAAAATATCATCTAGGTAAACAATGACAAACTTACCCAGAAATTCTTTCAGAACCTCGTTCATGAGCCGCATGAAAGTGCTCGGTGCATTGATTAGCCCAAAAGGAATGACTAACCACTGATATAGTCCTTCCTTTGTCTTGAAGGTAGTCTTCCATTCATCTCCTTCTCTGATCTAAATTTGATGATATCCACTCTTCAGATCTATCTTTGAGAAATACACAGCTCCACTCAAACAGTCCATAATATCATCCATTCCTGGCAATGAAAACCTGTACTTGATTGTGATCTTGTTTATTTCCCTAGAATCTGTAAACATCCTCCATTCTCCATTCTTCTTTGGTGCTAATACCACTAGTACAGCATAGGGACTTAGACTCTCAGAGATCAATCCTTTCTGTAACAGTTCATGTACTTCTATGTTCAACTCCTCACTTTCTACAGGTGTCATTCTATGTGCTGCCTTATTCAGAAAACTCACTCTTGGGATCAAGTCCATCTGATGACTAATCTTCCTGACTGGTGGTAATCCATCAGGCACATTATCTGATACAATATCCTAAAACTCATTCAACAACTCTGCAACTTCTACAGGAACATCTTCTACTTCCTCTTTACCAGCTTTTGGAATTAAAGCAAAACATACATGCTCATGCCTCATACCATCTAGGAAATTTCTTCCATCAACAAAAGTTATCCTTGCATTACCACATACCTTTTCTTCAGTCTCCTTCAATGGTTTTAGCTTATATCGCACTCCATCCTTTGTCAGGGAATAGGTATTCACATGACCATCATGTACAACACATCTGTCAAACTGCCATGGTCTACCCAACAACATATGACATGCATCCATAGATATGTTATTACACAATACCTCATCTTGGCATCCACCAATCTTGAACTTCACCAAGCATTATTCATTGACCATGACCTTGTGGTCATCCTGTACCTAGGCAATCCGATATGGATGTGGGTGTTTTTGTCTCTTGAGCTTCAACTTTTTCACCATCTCTTCTGACACCAAATTGTCAGTGCTTCCACTATCAATAATCACATCACAACATTTACCTTCACACTTGCACTTGGTGCGAAACAACCTCCTCCTTTGCTCAGGTTCATTCACACCACTCAACAGGACTCTTCTGTTAATCAACATTTCTCCTATTTCAACATCTTCAAAATTTGATGATCTGGTATCTTTATCTACATGTGCAACTCAGGCCTAGCTTTGATTTCTCTTGTCTATTCTGACTTGGCACTGAGGACATTCAAATGCCCTATGACCTTCTTCTCCACAGTGAAAACATGTTCCATAGAAACCTCCTCTTCCAGATCCTTGTCCTCTTCCTCTTCCTCTCTAATCTCTATTATTCTGATTATGGAAATGATTAAAATTATTTCCTCTCTGATTCTAACTGCTACTAGGCTCATCTTTCTTTTTTGGATCTTCATTTCGGCCACCATATGACCATCCACTAGATCTTCCACCATGACCTCTTCCATTTTGTCTGCTCTCAAACTTCTTGTTTAGTTTTTCCTCTACTTTTAGGGCAAACTGGTATGCCTCCGTAAAACTATTCATTCAAACCAGATTCAACTCCTCCTAAATGCTTGGCCTTAACCCATTAAGGTATCGGGCAACTTTCTCTTTATCAGCTTCTGCATGGCCTGTTCTGATAGGGAGTCGATAAAACTTCTTTGTATACTCCTGAATAGATCCTCCTACTTGCTTTAAACTTTGCATTCTTTTTAGTAGGTCAAGCTCATAATCAACAGGAATGAACTATCACTTCAAATTATCCACCATCTGATCCCATCTTGTGATTTTATCTTTCCCTCTTCTATTTCACTCCAATTGAATTTCTTGCCACCAGATCTTCGCATGTCCTTTCAATCTAGCCTTTGCAAATTTGACCCTATCAGGATCCTCAACATCTTCATACTCAAAATATTCTTGACATTCATTGATCTAGTTGATCAATTCTTCTAAGTTAAGATTTTCAGAAAATGTAGGAACCTCAATCTTAGGTCTTTTCCCAATGTTGGAAATCGCTTGAAAAAGTCTTTCTTCCTCTTGGTTCACAATTTCAACTTCTCCTTCTTGATATTCTTCTTCGGCTTCATCTTCACTTTCCTCTCTGAAATTAAGATTCATTCCTCTGCAAATCTCTTCTTGCAGTGCTCACAATTGTCTCTGTAGCTCTCTAACCTCAGGTGTCACAGCACTAGCTCTTCCACCACGTTCTCTTCATGGAGGCATTTTCGCAATGCACACTGAAACCCTAACCACGGTCCTGGTGCAAACTACCTCACAGTCGGCGATCTATTTACACACTCAAGAACTCCTGCTCTGATACCACTTGATGAAGGGTGCTCCCCTTAATACCACAAACACATAATAGAAATAGAGAAACAACAACAACAATATGCAAGAACAAAAAATTGGCTTTTTATTATCTCCACAAATGTGGAATTACAAACTTTCAGAATTTACATATGCAAAGCCACATGGGCATTCCCTTACAATATTCTGTAGGATAAAGCCTAGAACCAATACCCAGATCTACTACCTAGAACTATTCTGAACTATTCTGCACTACCTAAGACAATAATACAACCTTCCTTATATAGACAATTTTCCACCGCCTAGGAAGGTTCTAGAATTTTAGCTAATAAGGCCGACCAAACTTAAAATTATTTTATTTTATATTTTATTACATCATAGTCAGCTCAAGATAACCTTTGAAACTTGAATAGAAATTTTGAAAAAAATTATTTTCCGCTATTTCAGGTGGCCCAACTTCCGAAGACCATAAGTTATCACCAGTTGACCCGATCAGCTATTATAACCCCATTTTGGAAATGCCACAAAGCGCTCTACAAGCTTGACCCACGCAAGCACCCATCACCCAAATTTTCAACCTCATCTTGGGCCTCTAAAGCTTTCAAAAATAAGTTCAAAGTTTTTGTACCTTGCTACCAATACCGAAAATCTTCAATATCTTCCAATATACACTTGATCTGGCAATGAAACTTTACTGGCAGACTTATATGACCAAAATGAACCTCCAAGAAAGAAATCAGATCCTTCTAAGAAGATACAAAAATTACCTAAAATAGTAACTTTCCATAAATAGTAGCTCTACACAAAATAGCCCTTATTGAATATAAAAATAGAAATATTTTTTTGGGTGATGCAAGATTGCTCTTACACCCATGATGCTCCTGCATCAGACACCCAGGGTAATTTGAGAAGTGACCTTGTCATGACTCAGGTGTGCAGAGAAAAACTAAGATAGCTAACCTCCTCCTTTGTCAGCCATGATGAATCTTCAATAGGTCATCCTTTCCACTTGACCAGATATTCTTCATATGTCCGATTCCTTGTGCTTCTGCCAACATGACTGTCCAGTATATCTTCGATCTCCTTAGTGTCTGAACAAGTTGCTAGAATACTCCACTGTGCTATTGTGATCTCATCTTCAACACCTCCTTCATGATACTCTGTCAGATCTAAAATGTTAAACACTGGTGAAATATTCAGCTCACTAGGCAATTCTACCTCATATGCATTTTCTGAATCATGCTTCTTCAATATCTTACATGGTCTAAACTTCTTCATTTTCAGCTTGTTATATCTACCAACCGAAAATTGCTCCTTCCACAAATGAACCATGACTTCATCACCAACCTCAAACTCCTTATACCTCCTTTTCTCATCTGCCTTAGCCTTATACTATGCGTTCATCTTGGTAATATGCTTCGTCACCTCCCCATGGATGTTCTTCAAGTGTTCTGCAAAATCCTCAGCTTTAGCACTACTTATTTCTCCTTTATCTATCTTTCTCAATTCAGATGTATTTCTTGGACTACTTCCATATACAATCTAGAATGGTGATTTACCAGTGATCCTGTTGACAGAATTATTGTATGCAAATTCTGCTTGTGGTAAAATCAAATCCCATCCTCTTGGCTTATCTCCAACCAAACATCTCAGTAGATTTCTCAAACTTCTATTCACCACCTGTCTCTGTCCATCAGTCTATGGATAATGTGATGAACTGAACTTCAAATCTATTTTCAACTTCTTCCATAATGTCCGTTGGAAATATCCAACAAACTTAGTATCTCAATCTGAAACCATGGTCTTTGGCAAACCATGTAGTCTCACCACTTCTCTAAAAAATAATTCTACTACATGAACAGCATCATTAGTCTTCTTGCAGGGAATGAAATGTGCCATCTTTGACAATCTGTCAACCACCACAAAAATTGAATCATGTCCCCGCTGAGTTCTCGGTAAACCAAGAATAAAGTCCATACTGATATCCTCCCAAGGCTTCTCTGGTATAGGTAATGGCTGATACAACCCTGTATTCTACTTCACTCATTTCCCCATCTGACATACTCTACAACTTTGTACAAACTTCTTCACATCTTGCTGCAATTGTGACCAATAATAATTCTCACCAACCAAAGCAAGGGTTTTATCACGACCAAAATGTCCATCCAATCCTCTACTATGCTTCTCCTTGATGAGATTCTCCCTCATAGAACTTCATGGAATGCACAACTGACTCCCTCTGAATAGCATATCATCTTGAATGATAAAATCTAGCCATTTCATCCTGTCTAGAGTAACAGGTTCTGTACAGGCTTTCCAAACTTCACCAAAATCAGGATCCTCTGGATAAAAAATTCTTGAGTTCCTTGAACCCAACCACCTCAATCTGCATCTCTGTCAGAAATAGTTGCCTTCTGCTAAGAGCATCTGCAACCCTGTTAGACTTCCCACTTCTATATTTTAAAATAAATGTATAACTCTGCAAAAACTCAACCCATTTCAAATGCCTTTGATTAAATTTTTCTTGACTATTCAAATATTGCAAAGCTTGATGATCAGTGTACAAAACAAACTCCTTAGGAAGCAGATAGTGTCTCCACTTCTTTAATGCCTAAACTATAGCATAAAATTCCTGATCATAAATAGAATACTTCCTCTTGGCATCATTTAACTTCTCACTGAAAGAAGCAACAGGTTTACCTTCTTGGCTCATAACAACTCCTATTGCAGTACCACTAGCATCACAATCTACTTGAAACACTTTATTAAAATTTGGAAGTGCTAAAATAGGTTATTCTGTAACTTTTTGTTTCAATAATTCAAAACTCTTTTCTGCCCCATTAGTCCACTTAAACTCTTTTCTATCCCCTCTCATTGTTTCAGTCAAGGGACCACAAATACTGCTAAAATTTTTGATAAACTTTCTGTAAAAGCTAGCTAGACCATGAAAAGATCTTACCTCAGTAGCACTCCTTGGAGTAGGCCATTCAGGGATAGCCTGTACCTTCTCTGGGTCCATTTTTAGACCTTCTACTGAAACTATAAATCCCAAATATACTAACTCTTTCTTCACAAAACTATACTTCTTCAAACTAATCAACAATTTCTCATCTCTCAACTTCTCAAACACCATACGAATATGCATCATATGCTCATCTAATGTCTTACTAAAGATCAAAATATCATCTAGGTAAATAATGAAAAACTTACTTAGAAATTATTTCAGAACCTCATTCATGAGCCGCATGAAAGTGCTCGGTGCATTGGTTAGCCCAAAAGCCATGACTAACCACTCATACAGTCCTTCCTTTATCTTGAAGGCAGTCTTCCATTCATCTCCTTCTCTAATCTAAATCTGATGATATCCACTCTTCAGATCTATCTTTGAGAAATACACATCTCCACTCAAACAGTCCATAATATCATCCATTCCTGGCAATGGAAACTTGTACTTGATTGTGATCTTGTTTATTACCCTAAAATCTATACACATCCTCCATTCTCCATTCTTCTTTGATGCTAATACCACTGGTACAACATATGGACTCAGACTCTCACGGATCAATCCTTTCTGTAACAGTTCATGTAGTTGTCTTTTCAACTCCTCACTTTCTGCAGGTGTCATTCTATGTGTTGCCTTATTCAAAAAACTCACTCCTGGGATCAGGTTCATCTAATGACTGATCTTCTTGACTGGTGATAATCCATCAGGCACGTTATCAGATACAATATCCTGAAACTCATTCAACAACTCTGCAACTTCTACAGGAATATCTTCTACTTCCTCTTTACTAGCTTTTAGAATTAAAGCAAAACATACATGCTCATGCCTCATACCATCTAGGAAATTTCTTCCATCAACAAAAGTTATCCTTGCATTACACTCTCTAGTCTCCTTCAATGGTTTTAGCTTATGTTGCACTCCATCCTTTGTCAGGGAATAGGTATTTGCATGACCAGCATGTACAACACATCTATCAAACTGCCATGGTCTACCCAACAACATATGACATGCATCCATAGATATGATATCACACAATACCTCATCTTGGTATCTGCCAATCTTGAATTTCACCAAGCATTGTTTATTGACCATGACCTTGTGGTCATCCTGTACCCAGGCAATCCAATATGGATGTGGCCGTTTCTATCTCTTGAGCTTCAACTTTGTCACCATCTCTTCTGACACCAAATTGTCAATGCTTCCACTATCAATAATCACATCACAACATTTACCTTCACACTTGCACCTGGTGCGAAATAGGCTCCTCTTTTTCTCAAGTTCATTCTCACCACTCAATAGGACTCTTCTGTTAATCAACATTTCTCCTCTTTCAGCATCTTCAAAATTTGATGATTTGACATCTTCATCTACATGTGCAACTCTGGCCTAGCCTTCATTTCTCCTGTCTGTTCTGCCTTGGTGGTGAGGATATTCAAATGCCCTATGAACTTCTTCTCCATAGTGAAAACATGTTCCATGGAAGCCTCCTCTTCTAGATCCTTGTCCTCTTCCTCTCCCTCTTTGATCTCTATTATTCTGATCATGGAAATGATTGAAATTATTTTCTCTCTGATTCTGACTGCTACTAGCCTCATCCTTCTTTTTTAGATCTTCATTTCAGCCACCATATGACCATCCACCAGATCTTCCACCACGACCTCTTCCATTTTGTCTGCTCTGAAACTTCTTGTTTAACTTTTCCTCTACTTTTAGGGAAAACTAGTATGCCTCCTTAATACTGTTCATTCGAACCAGATTCAACTTGTCCTAAATACTTGGCCTTAACCTATTAAGGTATCGGGAAACTTTCTCCTTATCAGCTTCTGCATGGCCTGTTTTGATGAGGAGTCGATAGAACTCCTCTGTATACTCCTGAATAGATCTTCCTGCTTGCTTCAAACTTTGCATTTTCTTTAGTAGGTCAAGCTCATAATCAACAGGAATGAACTATCACTTCAATTTATCCACCATCCAATCCGATCTTGTGATTTTATCTTTCCCTCTTTTATTTCGCTCTAATTAAATTTCTTGCCACCAGATCTTCGCATGACCTTTCAATCTGGCCTTCATAAATTTGACCCTATCAAGATCCTCAACATCTTCATACTCAAAATATTCATCACATTCATTGATCCAGTTGATCAATTCTTCTGGGTTAAGATTTCCAAAAAATGTAGGAACCTTAATCTTAGGTCTTTTCCCAATCTTGGAAATCGCTCGAAAAAATCTTTCTTCCTCCTGGTTCACAATTTCAACTTCTCCTTCTTGATATTCTTCTTCAGCTTCATCTTCGCTTTCATCTCTGACATTAAGATTCATTCCTCTACGAATCTCTTCTTGCAATGCTTGCACTTGTCTCTATAGCTCTCTAACCTCAAGTGTCATAGCACCAGTTCTTCCACCACGTTCTCTTCGTGGAGGCATTTTCACAATGCACATTAAAACCATAACCACGGTCCTGGTGCAAACTGCCTCACAGTCGGTGATCTGTTTACACACTCAAGAACTCCTACTTTGATACCACTTGATGAAGGGTGCTCCCTTTAATACCACAAATACATAATAGAAATAGAGAAACAACAACAACAATATGCAAGAATAGAAAATTGGCTTCTTATTATCTCCACAAATATCATATTACAAACTTTTAGAATTACAATATGCAAAGCCACATTTGCATTCCCTTATAATATTCTATAGGACAAAGCCTCAAACAAATACCCAGAACTATTTTGAACTATTTTGCACTGCCTAAGACAATAATACAGCCTTCCTTATATAGGCAATTTTCCACCGCCTGGGAAGGTTCTAGAATTTTAGCCAATAAGGCCGACCAAACTTAGAATTATTTTATTTTACATTTTATTACATCATAGTCGGCTTAAGATAACCTTTGAAACTCGAACAAAATTTTTGAAGAAAATTATTTTCCGCCATTTCAGGTGGCCCAACTTCCGAAGACCATAAGTCATCACCAGTTGACCCGATCGGCTATTATAAACCCATTTTGGAAACACCACGAAGAGGGCTCTACAAGCTTGACCGATGCAAGCGCCCATCACCCAAATTTTTGACCTCATCTGGGGCTTCTAAAGCCTTCAAAAGTGAGTTCAAAGTTTTTGTACCCTGTTGCCAATACTGAAAATCTTCAATATCTTCCAATATACACTTGATCTGGCAATGAAACTTTACTGGCAGACTTATATGACCAAAATGAACCACCAAGAAAGAAATCAGATCATTCTGAGCACATACAAAAATTACCAAAAATAGTAACTTTTCATAAATAGCAGCTCTGCACAAAATAGCCCTTATTGAATCTAAAAATAGAAATATTTTTTTGGGTGATGCAAGATTGCTCTTACACCCAGGATGCTCCTGCATCAGTTAAGAGTTTTTGAAAATGTAGGAACCTCAATCTTAGGTCTTTTCCCAATCTTAGAAATCGCCCGAAAAAGTCTTTCTTCCTCCTGGTTCACAATTTCAGCTTCTCTTTCTAGATATTCTTCATATGTCCTATTCCTTGTGCTTCTGCCAACATGACTGTTTAGTATATCTTCGATCTCCTTAGTGTCTGAACTAGTTGCTGGAATACTCCACTGTGCTATTGTGATCTCATCTTCAACACCTCCTTCATGATACTCTGTCAGATCTGAAATGTTAAACACTGGTGAAATATTCAGCTCACTAGGAAATTCTACCTCATATGCATTTCCTGAATCATGCTTCTTCAATATCTTATATGCTCCAAACTTTTTCATTTTCAGCTTGTTATATCTACCAATCAGAAATCACTCCTTCCACAAATGAACCATGACTTCATCACCAACCTCAAATTCCTTATACCTCCTTTTCTCATCTGCCTTAGCCTTATACTATGCATTCATATTGGTAATATGCTTCCTCACCTCCCCATGGATGTTCTTCAAGTGTTTTGCAAAATCTTCAGCTTCAGCACTACTTATTTCTCTTTTATCTATCTTTCTCAATTTAGATGCATTTCTTGGACTACTTCCATATACAATCTGAAATGGTGATTTACTAGTGCTCCTATTGACAGAATTATTGTATGCAAATTCTGCTTGTGGTAAAATCAAATCCCATCTTGTTGGCTTATCTCCAACAAAACATCTTAGCAAATTTTCCAAACTTCTATTCACCACCTCTGTCTGTCCATCAGTCTATAGATGATGTGATGAACTAAACTTCAAATCTATCTTCAACTTTTTCCATAATGTTCACCAAAAATATCCAACAAACTTAGTATCTCGATCTGAAACTATGGTCTTTGGCAAACCATGTAGTCTCACCACTTCTCTGAAAAATAATTCTGCTACATGAACAACATCATTAGTCTTCTTGCAGGGAATGAAATGTGTCATCTTTGAAAATTTGTCAACTACCACAAAAATTGAATCATGTCCCTACTAAGGTCTTGGTAAACCAAGAGCAAAGTCCATACTGATATCCTCCCAAGGCTTCCTTGGTATAGGTAATGGCTGATACAACCCTATATTCTGCTTCACTCCTTTTGCCATCTAACATACTCTGTAACTTTGTACAAACTTCTTCACATCCTACTGTAATTGTGGCCAATAATAATTCTCACCAACCAAAACAAGGGTTTTATCATGACCAAAATATCCAGCCAATCCTCCACTATGCTTCTCCTTGATGAGATTCTCTCTCATAGAACTTCATGGAATGCACAACTAACTCCCTCTAAATAGCATATCATCTTGGATGATAAAATCTAGCCATTTCATCCTGTCTAGAGTAACAGGTTCTATACAAGCTTTCCAAGCTTCACCAAAATTAAGATCCTCTGTATACAAATTTTTGAGTTCCCTGAACCCAACCACCTCAATCTGCATCTCTGTTAGCAATAGTTTCCTTCTGCTAAGAGCATCTACAACCCTGTTAGACTTTCCACTTTTATGTTTCAAAACAAATGTATAACTCTGCAAAAACTCAACCCATTTCAAATGCGTTTGATTCAATTTTTCTTGACTATTCAAATGTTGCAAAGCTTGATGATCAGTGTACAAAACAAACTCCTTAGGAAGTAGATAATGTCTCCACTTCTTTAATGCCT
This sequence comes from Chamaecyparis obtusa, assembly GCA_027943335.1. NCBI lineage: Eukaryota > Viridiplantae > Streptophyta > Pinopsida > Cupressales > Cupressaceae > Chamaecyparis > Chamaecyparis obtusa. The sequence continues at coordinate 47,356 of BSBK01012637.1, forward strand.
AAACTATAACATAAAATTCCTAATCATAAATAGAATACTTCCTCTTGGCATCATTTAACTTCTCACTGAAATAAGTAATAGGTTTACCTTCTTGGCTCATAACAGCTCCTATTACAGTACCACTAGCATCACAATCTACTTGAAACACCTTATTAAAATTTGGAAGTGCTAAAATAGGTTGTTCTGTAGCTTTTTATTTCAACAATTGAAAACTCTTTTTTGCCCCATTAGTCCACTTAAACTCTTTTCTATCCCCCCTCATTGTTTCAGTCAAGGGACCACAAATACTGCTAAAATTTTTGATAAACTTTCTGTAAAAGCTAGCTAGACTATGAAAAGATCTTACCTCAGTAGCATTCCTTGGAGTAGGCCATTCAAAGATAGCCTGTACCTTCTCTGGGTCTATTTTTAGACCTTCTACTGAAACTACAAATCTTAAATATACTAACTCTTTCTTCACAAAACTACACTTCTTCAAATTAATCAACAATTTCTCATCTCTCAACATTTCAAACACCATATGTATATGCATCATATGCTCATCCAATGTCTTACTAAAGATCAAAATATCATCTAGGTAAACAATGACAAACTTACCCAGAAATTCTTTCAGAACCTCATTCATGAGCTGCATGAAAGTGCTCAGTGCATTGGTTAGCCCAAAAGGCATGACTAACCACTCATACAGTCCTTCCTTTGTCTTGAAGGTAGTCTTCCATTTATCTCCTTCTCTGATTCGAATCTGATAATATGCACTCTTCAGATCTATCTTTGAGAAATACATAGCTCCACTCAAACAGTCCATAATATCATCCATTCGTGGCAATGGAAACCTGTACTTGATTGTGATCTTGTTTATTGCCCTAGAATCTGTACACATCCTCCATTCTCCATTCTTCTTTGGTGCTAATACTACTGGTACAGCACTGGGACTTAGACTCTCATGGATCAATCCTTTCTGTAACAGTTCATGTACTTGTCTGTTCAAGTCCTCACTTTGTGCAGGTGTCATTCTGTGTGCTGCCTTATTCGGCAAACTCACTCTTGGGATCAAGTCCATCTGATGACTGATCTTCTTGACTGGTGGTAATCAACCATGCATGTTATCAGATACAATATCCTAAAACTCATTCAACAACTCTGCAACTTCTACAGGAACATCTTCTACTTCCTCTTTACCAGTTTTAGAATTAAAACAAAACATACATGCTCATGCCTCATACCATCTAGGAAATTTTTTCCATCAACAAAAGTTATCTTTGCATTACCACATACCTTTTCTTCAGTCTCCTTCAATGGTTTTAGTTTATGTCGCACTCCATCCTTTGTCAGGGAATAGGTATTCGCATGACCATCATGTACAGCACATCTATCAAACTGCCATAGTCTACCCAACAACATATGACATGCATCCATAGATATGATATCACACAATACCTCATCTTGGTATCCACCAATCTTGAACTTCACCTGACATTGTTCATTGACCATAAACTTGTGGTCATCCTATACCCAGGCAATCTGATATGGATATGGGTGTTTCTATCTCTTGAGCTTCAACTTTGTCACCATCTCTTCTGACACCAAATTGTCAATGCTTCCACTATCAATAATCACATCACAACATTTACCTTCACACTTGCACCTGGTGTGAAACAGGCTCCTCCTTTGCTCAGGTTCATTCTCACCACTCAACATGACTCTTCTGTTAATCAATATTTCTCCTCTTTCAACATCTTCAAAATTTGATAATCTGACATCTTCATCTACATGTGTAATTCTGGCTTCGCCTTCATTTCTCCTATCTATTCTACCTGGGCGCTGAGGACATTCAAATTCCCTATGACCTTCTTCTCCATAATGAAAACATGTTCCACGGAAGCCTCCTCTTCCAGATCCTTGTCCTCTTCCTCTTCCTCTCTGATCTCTATTATTCTGATTATAAAAATGATTAAAATTATTTCCTCTCTGATTCTGACTGCTACTGGCCTCATCCTTCTTTTTTAGATCTTTATTTCGGCCACCATATGACCATCCACCAGATCTTCCACCATGACCTCTTCCATTTTGTCTGCTCTCAAACTTCTTTTTTAGCTTTTCCTCTACTTTTAGGTATGCCTCCTCAATACTGTTCATTCGAACTAGATTCAACTCCTCCTGAATACTTGGCCTTAACCCATTAAGGTATCGACCAACTTTCTCCTTATCAGCTTCTGCATGGCCTGTTCTAATGAGGAGTTGATAGAACTCCTCTGTATACTCCTGAATAGATCTTCCTACTTGCTTCAAACTTTGCATTTTTTTTAGTAGGTCAAGCTCATAATCAATAGGAATAAACTGTCGCTTCAATTTATCCACCATCCAATCCCATCTTGTGATTTTATCTTTCCCTCTTCTATTTCACTCCAATTAAATTTTTTGCCACTAGATCTTCGCATGACCTTTCAATCTGGCCTTCGCAAATTTGACCCTATCAGGATCCTCAACATCTTCATACTCAAAATATTCCTCACATTCATTGATCCAGTCGATAAATTCCTTTGGGTTAAGATTTTTAGAAAATGTAGGAACCTCAATCTTAAGTCTTTTCCCAATCTTGGAAATCACTCAAAAAAGTCTTTCTTCCTCCTAGTTCACAATTTCAGCTTCTCCTTCTTGATATTCTTCTTCGGCTTCATCTTCGATTTCATCTCTGACATTAAGATTCATTCCTCTGTGACTCTCTTCTTGCAATGCTCACACTTATCTCTACAGCTCTCTAACCTCAGGTGTCACAGCACCAGCTCTTCCACCACGTTCTTTTTGTGGAGGCATTTTCACAATGCACACTAAAACCCTAACCACGGTCCTGGTTCAATCTGCCTCACAGTTGGTGATCTATTTACACACTCAAGAACTCCTGCTCTGATACCACTTGCTGAAAGGTGCTCCCCTTAATACCACAAACACATAACAGATATAGAGAAACAATAACAACAATATGCAAGAACAAAAAATTGGCTTCTTATTATCTCCACAAATGTGGAATTACAAACTTTCAGAATTACAATATGCAAAGCCACATGGGCATTCCCTTACAATATTCTATAGGACAAAGCCTCGAACCAATACCCAGATCTGCTACCCAGAGCTATTTTGCACTGCCTAAGACAATAATACAGCCTTCCTTATATAGGCAATTTTCCACCGCCTTGGAAGGTTCTAGAATTTTAGCCAATAAGGCTGACCAAACTTAGAATTATTTTATTTTACATTTTATTACATCATAGTCAGCTCAAGATAACCTTTGAAACTCGAACAAAAATTTTGAAGAAAATTATTTTCTGCCATTTCAGGTGGCCCAACTTCTGAAGAGCATAAGTCATCACCAGTTGACCCGATCGGCTATTATAACCCCATTTTTGAAATGCCATGAAGCGTTCTACAAGCTTGACCCGCACAAGCACCCGTCACCCAAATTTTTGACCTCATCTGGGGCCTCTAAAGCCTTCAAAACTGAGTTCAAAGTTTTTGTACCCTACTACCAATACCAAAAATCTTCAATATCTTCTAATATACACTTGATCTGGCAATGAAACTTTACTGACAGACTTATATGACCAAAATGAACCTCCAAGAAAGAAATTAGATCATTCTGAGCACATGTGAAAATTACCAAAAATAGTAACTTTTCATAAATAGCAGCTCTGCACAAAATAGCCCTTATTAAATATAAAAATAGAAATATTTCTTTTGGGTGATGCACGATTCCTCTTACACCTAGGATGCTCCTGCATCAGACACCCAGGGTAATTTGAGAAGTTACCCTGTCACGACTCAGGTGTGAAGAGGAAAACCAAGACAACTAACCTCCTCCTTTGTCAGCCATGATGAATCTTCAATAGGTCATCCTTTCCACTTGACCAGATAGTCTTCATATGTCTTGTTCCTTGTGCTTCTACCAACACGACTGTCCAGTATATCTTCGATCTCCTTAGTGTCTGAACTAGTTGCTGGAATACTCCACTGTGCTGCTGTGATCTCATCTTCAACACCTCCTTCATGATACTCTGTCAAATCTGAAATGTTAAACACTGGTGAAATATTCAGCTCACTAGGCAATTCTACCTTGTATGCATTTCCTGAATCATGCTTCTTCAATATCTTACATGGTCTAAACTTCTTCATTTTCAGCTTGTTATATCTACCAACTGGAAATCGCTCCTTCCACAAATGAACCATGACTTCATCACCAACCTCAAATTCCTTATACCTCCTTTTCTTATCTACTTTAGCCTTATACTGTGCGTTCATCTTGGTAATATGCTTCCTCACCTCCCCATGGATGTTCTTCAAGTGTTCTGCAAAATCCTCAGCTTTAGCACTACTTATTTCTCCTTTATCTATCTTTCTCAATTCAGATGTATTTCTTGGACTACTTCCATATACAATCTAGAATGGTGATTTACCAGTGATCCTATTGACAGAATTATTGTATGCAAATTCTGCTTGTGGTAAAATCAAATCCCATCCTATTGGCTTATCTCCAACTAAACATCTCAGCAGATTTTCCAAACTTCTATTCACCACCTCTTTCTGTCCATCAGTCTGTGGATGATGTGATGAACTGAACTTCAAATCTATTTTCAACTTCTTCCACAATGTCTGCCAGAAATATCCAACAAACTTAGTATCTCAATCTGAAACTATGGTCTTTGGCAAACCATGTAGTCTCACCACTTCTCTGAAAAACAATTCTGCTACATGAACAGTATCATTAGTCTTCTTGCAGGGAATGAAATGTGTCATCTTTGAAAATCTATCAACCACCACAAAAATTGAATCATGTCCCCACTGAGTTGTTAGTAAACTAAGAACAAAGTCCATACTGATATCCTCCCAAGGCTTCTCTAGTATAGGTAATGGCTGATACAACCCTGTATTCTGCTTCACTCCTTTCGCCATCTGATATACTCTGCAACTCTATACAAACTTTTTCACATCTTGCTACAATTGTGGCCAATAATAATTCTCACCAACCAAAGTAAGAGTTTTATCATGACCAAAACATCCAGCCAATTGTCCACTATGCTTCTCCTTGATGAGATTCTCCTTCATAGAAATTCATGAAATGCACAACTGACTCCCTCTAAATAGCATATCATCTTTGATGATAAAATCTAGCCGTTTCATCCTGTCTAGAGTAACAAGTTCTGTACAAGCTTTCCAAGCTTCACCAAAATTAGGATCCTCTGCATACAAATTCTTGAGTTCCTTGAACCCAACCACCTCAATCTGCATCTCTGTCAGTAATAGTTGCCTTCTGCTAAAAGTATCTGCAACCCTGTTAGACTTTCCACTTCTGTGTTTCAAAACAAATGTATAACTCTGTAAAAACTCAACCCATTTCAAATGCCTTTGATTCAATTTTTATTGACTGTTCAAATATTGCAAAGCTTGATGATCAGTGTACAAAACAAAATCATTAGGAAGCAAATAATCTCTCCACTTCTTTAATGCCTGATCTATAGCATAAAATTCCTGATCATAAATAGAATCCTTCATCTTGGCATCATTTAACTTCTCACTGAAATAAGCAACAGGTTTACTTTCTTGGCTCATAACAGCTCCTATTGCAGTACCACTAACATCACAATCTACTTGAAACACCTTATTAAAATCTGGAAGTGCTAAAATAGGTTGTTCTGTAACTTTTTGTTTCAACAATTGAAAACTCTTTTATACCCCATTAGTCAACTTAAACTCTTTTCTATCCCCTCTCATTGTTTCAGTCAAGGGACCACAAATACTGCTAAAATTTCTAATAAACTTTCTGTAAAAGCTATCTAGACCATGAAAAGAACTTACCTCCATAGCACTCCTTGGAGTAGGCCATTCAAGAATAGCCTGTACCTTCTCTAGGTCCATTTTTAGACCTTCTACTGAAACGACAAATCCCAAATATACTAACTCTTTCTTCACAAAAGTACACTTTTTTCAATTAATCAAAAATTTCTCATCTCTCAACTTCTCAAACATCATACGAATATGTATCATATGCTCATCCAATGTCTTACTAAAGATCATAATATCATCTAGGTAAATAATGACAAACTTAACCAGAAATTCTTTCAGAACCTTGTTCATGAGCCGCATGAAAGTGCTCGGTGCATTAGTTAGCCCAAAAGGCATGACTAACCACTCATACAGTCCTTCCTTTATCTTGAAGGAAGTCTTCCATTTATCTCCTTCTCTAATTCAAATCTAATGATATCCACTCTTCAAATCTATCTTTGAAAAATACACAGCTCTACTCAAATAGTCCATAATATCATCCATTCGTGGCAATGGAAACTTGTACTTGATTGTGATCTTGTTTATTACCCTAGAATCTGTACACATCCTCCATTCTCCATTCTTCTTTGGTGCTAATACCACTGGTACAGCACAGGGACTCAGACTCTCATGGATCAATCCTTTCTGTAATTGTTCATGTACTTGTCTGTTCATCTCCTCACTTTCTGCAGGTGTCATTCTGTGTGCTGCCTTGTTCGGAAAACTCACTCTTGGGATCAAGTCCATCTGATGACTGATCTTCCTGACTTGTGGTAATCCATCAGGCACGTTATAGGATATAATATCCTGAAACTCATTCAACAAATCTGCAACTTCTATAGGAACATCTTCTACTTTCTCTTTACCAGCTTTTGGAATTAAAGCAAAACATACATGCTCATGCCTCATACCATCTAGAAAATTTCTTCCATCAAAAAAAGTTATCCTTGCATTACCACATACCTTTTCTTCAATCTCCTTCAATGGTTTTAGCTTATGTCACACTCCATCCTTTGTTAGGGAATAGGTATTCACACGACCATCATGTACAGCACATCTGTCAAACTATCATGGTCTACCCAACAACATATGACATGCATCCATAGATATGATATCACACAATACCTCATCTTGGTATCCACCAATCTTGAACTTCACCAGGCATTGTTCATTGACCATGACCTTGTGGTCATCCTATACCCAGGCAATCCGATATGGATGTGGGTGTTTCTGTCTCTTGAGCTTCAACTTTGTCACCATCTCTTCTGACACCAAATTGTCAGTGCTTCCACTATCAATAATCACATCACAATATTTACCTTCACACTTGCACCTGGTGCGAAATAGGCTCCTCCTTTGCTCAGGTTCATTCTCACCACTCAACAGGACTCTTCTGTTAATCAACATTTCTCCTCTTTTAGCATCTTTAGAATTTGGTGATCTGGTATCTTCATCTACATGTGCAACTCTGGCCTGGCTTTCATTTTTCCTATATATTCTGCCTTGGCACTAAGGACATTCAAATGCCCTATGACCTTCTTTTCCACAGTGAAAACATGTTGCACGGAAGCCTCTTCTTCTAGATCTTTGTCCTCTTTCTCTTTCTCTCTGATCTCTATTATTCTGATCATGGAAATGATTAGAATTATTTCCTTTTTGATTCTGACTGCTACTGGCCTCATCTTTCTTTTTTGGATCTTCATTTCGGCCACCATATGACCATCCACCAGATCTTCCACCAGGACCTCTTCCATTTTGTCTGCTCTCAAACTTCTTATTTAGCTTTTCCTCTACTTTTAGGGCAAATTGGTATGCCTCCTCAATACTATTCATTCGAACCAGATTCAACTCCTCCTGAATGCTTGGCCTTAACCCATTAAGGTATCGGGCAACATTCTCCTTATCAGCTTTTGCATGGCCTGTTTTGATGAGGAGTCGATAGAACTCCTCTATATACTCCTGAACAGATCTTTCTGCTTACTTCAAACTTTGCATTTTCTTTAGTAGGTCAAACTCATAATCAACAGGAATGAACTGTCACTTTAATTTATCTACCATTCGATCCCATCTTGTGAGTTTATCTTTCTCTCTTCTATTTCGCTTCAATTGAATTTCTTGCCACCAGATCTTCGCATGACCTTTCAATCTGGCCTTCACAAATTTGACCCTATTAGGATTCTCAACATCTTCATACTCAAAATATTCTTCACATTCATTGATCCAGTCGATCAATTCCTCTAGGTTAAGATTTCCAAAAAATGTACAAACCTCAATCTTAGGTCTTTTTTCAATCTTGGAAATCGCTCGAAAAAGTCTTTCTTCCTCCTGGTTGATAATTTTAGCTTTTCCTTCTTGATATTCTTCTTCAGCTTCATCTTCGCTTTCATCTCTGACATTAAGATTCATTCCTCTGTGAATCTCTTCTTGCAATGCTCACACTTATCTCTGTAGCTCTCTAACCTCAGGTGTCACAGCACCAGCTCTTACACCATGTTCTCTTCATGGAGGCATTTTCGCAATGCGCACTGAAACCCTAACCACAGTCCTAGTGCAAATTACCTCATAGTCGGTGATCTGTTTACACACTCAAGAACTCCTTCTCTGATACCACTTGATGAAAGGTGCTCCCCTTAATACCATAAACACATAACAGAAATAGAGAAACAACAACAACAATATGCAAGAACAGAAAATTAGCTTCTTATTATCTCCACAAATGTGGAATTACAAACTTTCAGAATTACAATATGCAAAGCCACATGGGCATTCCCTTACAATATTGTGTAAGACAAAGCCTCAAACCAATACCTAGATCTACTACCTAGAACTAATCTGAACTATTCTGCACTGCCTAAGACAATAATATAGCCTTCCTTATATAGGCAATTTTCCACCGCTTGGAAGGTTCTAGAATTTTAGCTAATAAGGCCGACCAAACTTAGAATTATTTTATTTTACATTTTATTACATCATAGTTAGCTCAAGATAACCTTTGAAACTTGAACAGAAATTTTGAAGAAAATTATTTTTCGCCATTTCAGGTGGCCCAACTTCTGAAGACCATAAGTCATCACCAGTTGACCTGATCGGCTATTATAACCTCATTTTAGAAACCCCACGAAGCGCTCTACAGGCTTGACCCACGCAAGCGCCCATCACCCAAATTTTTAACCTCATCCAGGGCCTCTAAAGCCTTCAAAACTGAGTTCAAAGTTTCTGTACCCTGCTGCCAATACTGAAAATCTTCAATATCTTCCAATATACACTTGATCTGGCAATGAAACTTTACTGGTAGACTTATATGACCAAAATGAACCTCCAAGAAAGAAATCAGATCATTCTGAGCACATACAAAAATTACCAAAAATAGTAACTTTCCATAAATAGTAGCTCTGCACAAAATAGCCCTTATTGAATACAAAAATAGAAATATTTTTGGGTGATGCAAGATTGCTCTTACACCCAGGATGCTCCTGCATCAGACACCATGGGTAATTTGAGAAGTAACCCTGTCACGACTCAGGTGTGCAGAGGAAAACCAAGATGGCTAACCTCCTCTTTTGTCAGCCATGATGAATCTTCAATAGGTCATCCTTTCCACTTGACCAGATATTCTTCATATGTCCTGTTCCTTGTGCTTCTGCCAACATGACTGTCCAGTATATCTTCGATCTCCTTAGTGTCTGAACTAGTTGCTGGAATACTCCACTGTGTTGCTGTGATCTCATCTTCAACACCTCCTTCATGATACTCTGTCAGATCTGAAATGTTAAATATTGGTAAAATATTTAGCTCAGTAGGCAATTCTACCTCATATGCATTTTCTGAATCATGTTTCTTCAGTATCCTGTATGGTCCAAACTTCTTCATTTTCAGCTTGTTATATGTACCAACTAGAAACTGCTCCTTCCGCAAATGAACCATGACTTCGTCACCAACTTGAAATTCTTTATACCTCCTTTTCTCATCTGCCTTAGCCTTATACTATGCATTCATCTTGGTAATATGCTTCCTCACCTCTTCATCGATGTTCTGCAAGTGTTCTGCAAAATCTTTAGCTTCAACACTACTTATTTCTCCTTTATCTATCTTCCTCAATTCAGATGCATTTCTTAGACTACTTCCATATACAATCTGGAATAATGATTTACCAGTGCTCCTATTGATAGAATTATTGTATGCAAATTCTACCTGTGGTAAAATCAAATCCCATCCTGTTGGCTTATCTCCAACCAAACATCTCAGCAAATTTCCCAAACTTCTATTCACCACCTCTGTCTGTCCATCAGTCTGTGGATGATGTGATGAACTAAACTTCAAATCTGTCTTCAACTTCTTCCATAATGTATGCCAAAAATATCCAACAAACTTAGTGTCCTGATCTGAAACTATGGTCTTTGGCAAACCATGAAGTCTCACTACTTCTCTAAAAAACAATTCTGCTATATGAACAGCATTATTAGTCTTCTTGCAGGGAATAAAATGTGCCATCTTTTAAAATCTGTCAACTACCACAAAAATTGAATCGTGTCCCCATTGTGTCCTCGGTAAACCAAGAACAAAGTCCATGCTGATATCCTCCCAAGGCTTCTCTGGTATAGGTAATGGCTAATACAACCTTGTATTCTGCTTCACTCCTTTCGCCATCTGACATACTCTACAATTCTGTACAAACTTCTTCACATCTTGCTGCAACTGTGGCCAATAATAATTCTCACTAACCAAACCAAGGGTTTTATCATGACCAAAATGTCCAGCCAATCCTCCGCTATGCTTCTCCTTGATGAGATTCTCCCTCATAGAACTTCGTGGAATGCACAACTGACTCCCTCTCAATAGCATATCATCCTGGATGATGAAATCTAACCATTTTGTCCTGTCTAGAGTAACAGGTTCTGTACAAGCTTTCCAAGCTTCACCAAAATTAGGATCCTCTGGATACAAATTCTTGAGTTCCTTGAACCCAACCACTTCAATTTGCATTTCTGTCAGCAATAGTTACCTTCTGCTAAGAGCATCTGCAACCCTATTAGACTTTCCACTCCTGTGTTTCAAAACAAATGTATAACTCTGCAAAAACTCAACCCATTTCAAATGCCTTTGATTCAATTTTCCTTGACTATTCAAATATTGCAAAGCTTGATGATCAGTATACAAAACAAACTCCTTACGAAGTAGATAATGTCTCCACTTCTTTAATGCCTGAACTATAGCATAAATTTTTTGATCATAAACAGAATATTTCCTCTTGGCATCATTTAACTTCTCACTGAAATAAGCAACAGGTTTACCTTCTTGGCTCATAACAGCTCCTATTGCAGTGCCACTAGCATCACAATCTACTTGAAACACCTTATTAAAATCTAGAAGTGCTAAAATAGGTTGTTCTGTAACTTTTTGTTTCAACAATTGAAAACTCTTTTCTACCCCATTAGTCCACTTAAACTCTTTTCTATCCCCTCTCATTGTTTCAGTCAAGGGTCCACAAATACTGCTAAAATTTCTGATAAACTTTCTATAAAATCTAGCTAGACCATGAAAAGATCTTACCTCAGTAGCACTCCTTGGAGTACGCCATTCAAGAATAGCCTGTACCTTCTCTGGGTCCATTTTTAGACTTTCTCCTGAAACTACAAACCTCAAATACACCAACTCTTTCTTCACAAAATTTCACTTTTTTAAATTAATCAACAATTTCTCTTCTCTTAACTTCTCAAATACCATACAAATATGCATCATATGCTCATCCAATGTCTTACTAAAGATCAAAATATCATCTAGGTAAACAATGACAAACTTACCTAGAAATTCTTTCAGAACCTCGTTCATGAGCCGCATGAAAGTGCTCGGTGCATTGGTTAGCCCAAAAGGCATGACTAACCACTCATATAGTCCTTCCTTTGTCTTGAAGGTAGTCTTCCATTCATCTCCTTCTCTGATTTGAATCTGATGATATCCACTTTTCAGATCTATCTTTGAAAAAATCAAAGCTCCACTCAAACAATCCATAATATCATCCATTCGTGGCAATGGAAACCTGTACTTGATTGTGATCTTGTTTATTGCCCTAGAATCTATACACATCCTCCATTCTCCATTCTTCTTTGGTGCTAATACCACTGGTACAGCACAGGGACTCAGACTCTCATGGATCAATCCTTTCTGTAACAGTTCATGTAGTTGTCTGTTCAACTCCTCACTTTCTGCAGGTGTCATTCTGTGTGCTGCCTTGTTCGGAAAACTCACTCTTGGGATCAAGTCCATCTGATGACTGATCTTCCTGACTGGTGGTAATCCATCAGGCATGTTATCAGATATAATATCCTGAAACTCATTCAACAAATCTACAACTTCTACAGGAACATCTTCTACTTTCTCTTTACCAGCTTTTGGAATTAAAGCAAAACATACATGCTCATGCCTCATACCATCTAGGAAATTTCTTCCATCAACAAAAGTTATCCTTGCATTACCACATACCTTTTTTTCAGTCTTCTTCAATGGTTTTAGCTTATGCCGCACTCCATCGTTTGTTAGGGAATAGGTATTCGCATGACCATCATGTACAACACATGTGTCAAACTTCCATGGTCTACCCAACAACATATGACATGCATTAATAGATATGATATCACACAATACCTCATCTTGGTATCTACCAATCTTGAACTTCACCTCGCATTGTTCATTGACCATGACCTTGTGGTCATCCTGCACCCAGGCAATCCGATATGGATGTGGGTGTTTCTGTCTCTTGAGCTTCAACTTTGTCACCATCTCTTCTGACACCAAATTATCTGTGCTTCCACTATCTATATCTGCAACTCTGGCCTTGCCTTCATTTCTCCTGTCTATTCTGCCTTGGCGCTGAGGACATTCAAATGCCCTATGACCTTCTTCTCCACAGTGAAAACATGTTCCACGGAAGCCACCTCTTCCATATCCTTGTCCTCTTCCTCTTCCTCTCTAATCTCTATTATTCTAATCCTGGAAGTGATTGAAATTATTTCTACACTGATTCTGACTGCTACTGGCCTCATCCTTCTTTTTCGGATCTTCATTTCGGCCACCATATGACCGTCCACCAGATCGTCCACCGTGACCTCTTCCATTTTGTCTGCTCTCAAACTTCTTGTTCAGCTTTTCCTCTACTTTTAGGGCAAACTAGTATGCCTCTTCAATACTATTCATTCGAACCAGATTCAGCTCCTCCTGAATGCTTGGCCTTAACCCATTACGGTATCGGGCAACTTTCTCTTTATCAGCTTCTGCATGGCCTGTTCTGATGAGAACTCGATAGAAATCCTCTGTATACTCCTGAACAGATCTTCCTGCTTGCTTCAAACTTTGCATTTTCTTCAGTAGGTCAAGCTCGTAATCAACAAGAATGAACTGTCACTTTAATTTATCCACCATCCGATCCCATCTCATGATTTTCTCCTTTCCCCTTCTATTTCACTCCAACTGAATCTCTTGCCACCATATCTTCGCATGACCTTTCAGTCTGGCCTTCACAAATTTGACCCTATCAGGATCCTCAACATCTTCATACTCAAAATATTCTTCACATTCATTGATCCAGTCGATCAATTCTTCTGGGTTAAGATTTCTAGAAAATGTAGGAACCTCAATCTTAGGTCTTTTCCCAATCTTGAAAATCACCCGAAAAAGTCTTTCTTCCTCCTGGTTCACAATTTCAACTTCTCCTTCTTCATATTCTTCTTCGGCTTCATCCTCGCTTTCGTCTCTGACATTAAGATTCATTCCTCTATGAATCTCTTCTTGCAATGCTCGCACTTGTCTTTGCAGCTCTCTAACCTCATGTGTCACAGCACCAGCTCTTCCGCCACGTTCTCTTCGTGGAGGCATTTTTGCGATGCACACTGAAACCCTAACCACAGTCCTGGTGCAAACTGCCTCACAGTCGGTGATCTATTTACACACTCAAGAAAACCTGCTCTGATACCACTTGATGAAAGGTGCTCCCCTTAATACCACAAACACATAACAGAGACAGGGAAACCACAACAATATGCAAGAACAGAAAATTGGCTTCTTATTATCTCCACAAATGTGGAATTACAAACTTTCAGAATTACAATATGCAAAGCCACATGGGCATTCCCTTACAATATTCTATAGGACAAAGCCTCGAATCAATACCCAGGTCTACTACCCAGAACTATTCTGAACTGCCTAAGACAATAATACAGCCTTCTTTATATAGGCAATTTTCCACCGCCTGGGAAGGTTCCAGAATTTTAGCTAATAAGGCCAACCAACATAGAATTATTTTATTTTACATTTTATTACATCATAGTCGGCTCAAGATAACCTTTGAAACCCGAACAGAAATTTTGAAGAAAATTATTTTTCGCCATTTCTGGTGGCCCAACTTCCGAAGACCATAAGTCATCACCAGTTGACCCGATCAGCTATTATAACCCCATTTCGAAAATGCTACAAAGCACTCTACAGGCTTGACCCATGCAAGTGCCCGTCACCCAAATTTTTGACCTCATCCGAGGCCTCTAAAGCCTTCAAAACTGAGTTCAAAGTTTCTGTACCCTGCTGCCATTACCGAAAATCTTCAATATCTTCCAATATACACTTGATCTGGCAATGAAACTTTACTGGCAGACTTATATGACCAAAATCAACCTCCAAGAAAGAAATCAGATCATTCTGAGCACATACAAAAATTATCAAAAATAGTAACTTTCCATAAATAACAACTCTGCACAAAATAGCCCTTATTGAATGAATATATATATATATATATATATATATATATATATATATATATATTGCTCTTACACCCAGGATGCTCCTGCATCAGTATGTATATATATATGTATATATATATATATATATATATATATATATATATATATATATATATATATATATATATATATATATAATGTATGTATACACACACATATACATATACATATACATATATATATATGTACATCTATATATATATATATATATATATA